>WURT03068797.1:0-13541 GCA_009936505.3 Holothuria glaberrima
ACAAAAACGCAGGGCACGGGAGAAAGGGCAATTTACGCAAACATAGGATTTTAACTGAGGTAGCATTATCACCATCATCGGCGGTGCCCCTCCCCCATCACCAAAATCTGGCGGCGCCACTGGCGTAAGCTACACGCCAACCAGTGATGGCGCTTCACTTAGATTGTGTCGAGGTTTCAATAATTGCTTGGAGCTCGACCCCCTTTTGAAAAATTCTGGATCCGCCCATGAGATATAAACGATTCGATTAACAACAGATTTCTCAATCTGATGATGTATGTTTTTTGGAGAAAAATAAAGGCTAAAATAGGATAAGGGCAATAAAATTGTACAGCATTCCTCTAGATCTGTGCAGGCGAAACGGCGTCTGTTTGAATGTCTGCCCTTGACGTCACAGGACCGTTGACCAATTCGGACAAAGGACAACCCAACCGCTCGCTCTTCAAATCAACATTTTATTTTTATTACTTTTGAAAAAGGCGTTATGTTCCGATTGGTGGAAATGAATGAAATTTGATGACTACAGAGCTGAGTATTCATTATGCTTTCAGCACACGTTCAAACTAGATTTTTAGAACCAAGTTAACAAAAGTGAGGTGAGTTTAAGTGTAGAGATACCGTTCAAAAACGTATACTTTGGGAGATTCTCCATGATGGCATTAAAAATTGTCAAAAATTGTATTTTTAATTGAAAATTGGCGTAACCTTCCCACCATAATTTCCAGATAAAAATTACATGAATAGAAAACAGACATTCTTAACTTTCAAAAACCGTGCGCACTAGGTTAAGACCTTACGATTTGATGATTTGAGAGGCTAATAAGTAACAATAACAGCACCTGCGCCACACAGTTAAGGAGAGGTTCTGGTGCAATGATCACGATGTTCCGTTATGCTGTGCGCGCTATTGCCACTGTTTACATTCTCCTTATCCGACGATCATTCTGACGATATGGCACTGAAAAATTCTAGCGAAAAGAATAGACTGACAGACTGAGGTATAAGGCCCAATCTTAGGTTGGAATCAAGAGGAGATTATATGGCACTTCCCTTAGCCACCCCACCGTTTCCTTACACCCAACAACTATGAGAACAATTCACTAAAATATGAGAATTCCCCAACATATGATCAGTTCAAAACTTTGCCAAACATAGCCCAATTTTGCACCTAAGTCATCTTAAACTAACAAAGACTTCGGCCCTAGGCGATAAAAAAGGGTCCACTTTAAGTGCAAAGTACCATAGATACGCATTTGCACACAATACACATGCTGTGTTTATCTGGGGTGGGCATACATCCCAATCATCAAAATCTGCCGACCGCCCACTGGAGTGTAACGGTGTAAGAAAGGGTGTGTTTTACGAAAGAAAGGGGTGCCGCAACTCCTCTTGGGAAATTTAGGACTGTATAAAAGCAAAAATCTGCTGTCTTTGAGAAACGTTTTAAACTGGAAACAGTTTTGAGTACTTCCTTTTAATTAGTGATATCAAGTTTGGCTTGGCATGGCAACCCTCAAAGGTTTGTACCTCAGACGGGCATGCGCTCACTGGAAGATTTTGGGTGACTAAAAGGGCACTTTCATTATCGGGCCCATAGCTAGGAATTCTGACGTGACTATTAACATACAGCTGATCCTTTTTCAAACATTATGGGACTAGAAGAATGTTAAATAGAATCGTGATTTAAACTTAATCAAAATTAAGCTTTATTGACAGTGAGAAAAGCTACACATTTTTAGCTGCCGCCGGTCCTTCTTCTGCTCCCGGTTTCTCTTCATCATTTGTCACTTGGTTTCTCTTTTACGCATCCACCTCCCCCGTCCGCCCGCCTCCCCTCCTTTCCACCAAGTTTTGACAGCTTACTCAGAAAAAAAAACACTTGTTTTAAAATAGTCTAGGCGAAATCAAAATGACTGCAAATGTAAATTATAATTTTCATCTTTTCAATTGATGGTTTCGACACTGTGTTTATTTATACTTTCATTAGGTTACGTAGGGAGATTTTGTTCAAAACGACGTACTGTACGGTGAGCCAAGATGAACTTGTATTACACTTACCTTTGTGATGATACTTGTGGTGGATGAATTCCCAGAGAGAAAGGATATTTACATAAGCACAATTTCTAATGACATCTCATTTACCTTGCATTTTCTCTTTCACTGGAAACTTTCGATTTACGTCTTGACCATTATTGCAAATGAATATTGCAAGTCCATTGTACTGTAAAGGTTAAATGCTTGCTAAAAGGGGTCTAATCAACCGGCGAAAATATGTGTCTGAATATGGTTCAAAATAAATCAATTTTGGTCATCGGTAATCCAAATTTAGTCGAATAGTGTGACAAATAGTGGTTCGGTTACTGGTCGTTATTATTAGCTTGAAATGAAATTTGACCAGGACCTTTGCAGAGAATGTAGATAGAATACATCATTGGGAAGAGAGGCAGGATTAAGTCAATCTCTAATGTGACAAAGCCCCGTTTTGAGGGGATTTAATTAATAAGTCGATACTAGGTCAGTCAAAAGTAATGAATGTTGATACATGCAAAGACAAAAAACTGGAACTCGTCTCTTCATTTTTTTCTTTTTAGAAAAGTTACACCTTAAACAACCATTTTTTCGTAGGGTCCCCATCACATTCGTTGCATACATGAAATCACTGAGTATTTTGCCATATACTTTCGAACCAAAGTTTTAAAAATAATTATCGCAGCGGAAATAGATAAGGGCGTGGATTTGTTTCTCAAGCTAAAACTAAGACATCAAGATTCCCGAAATCTCACTGCAGTATAGGCGTAGGGTCCCCTAGCCCTACGTGAGCCCCATGAAAGATGAGAAACACTGATTCATTATATTTTCTCCCGATCGAACACAGGCCCTTAGCCAGACAAGGTACTGAAGGGGGACGAAATGGCTTCCAGGGGGCGAAAAAATTTTCAGGGGCCAAATGTGTAAACATATATTACACCAATGGATACTTGAAACTTTCAAGGGGGTGAAAAATTTGAGGAGGGGAGAGGCAACCCCCTCTTTGCTACGGGCCTAAACTCGGATATGTTTTGCCCAGTGCTATATACGAGTCCATCTAACCCTAACACGGGCCAATGCTGAGTCCACTACCTCCTAATTCCTAGCCAGTTCCAATTTTTTTTTTCCACTTTCTGGCCAATTCTAAGTCCGACCATGATGTTGAACAAGTTTCTTTCTGCAAAAATAAATGTAAAGCAAAAATTTTATAGGGCCTCTTAAGTTGGTTCACAAAACTCATGATTTGTTTTACACACCTATTAAGATTTACTCACATCTTGATGGTAAATGGTCAAACAAAGAGATTCTGCAAATCTGATACACATGTCAGCTGAAATTACAATGATAGGGTAATTAATGATTAAACTCAATTATAACAAATTCGAGACTAGACACTTTTTACCATTAGGTATAGTCATATGCAACCCATGTCCACAAAAACTACAATTTCCTACATTTTCGGTAACCATAGAAAAACAGACGAATCAGAAACATAGTCATGCAACGCTTTCTTTCAAACTCCTCACAAAATAATTGATATAAACTCCATAAATGAGCCCCTTTAAGCAGTTAGGTAATAGTGGCACGAAAAAGCACAGAAGGAAGGACGTAATACAAGTTTTACAAGAGTGACATCACAAACGATTGCGCAATCAACTATTGTAAATGTAGAGAATCAAACTCAACATTTGGTATTTCAGCATATGAATGTTCTGTGAAAACGGGAGTTTAAACCGAAGTATTTATTTTTTTTTTCATTTGGACTTTAGGTACCTTTGTAGTGAATCATCTTCAACACTTTAAAGTGTACCTGAAGTCTACAATTTCAAACATTTATGTTTTAAAGCGTGAAAAATGAATCCAACTGGTCCATCTGCCATCTTCACAGGACCTTTCTGAGCTGTGATATAACATGGTGAAGCTTACTCTCTCAATTTAAAATGGTGGACTGTGCAATAATTTTTGATGCCATTCACTTGTACTACTCAATTTAACTTCTTTGTTTTGTTTTTTCAAAAGCCACTGCACTTTGTGCCAAAACGTCATCACTGTCAAATCACTGTTGTAGACTGACGTACTGCACAAGCCCTCTCAGTACAACATTTTGAGCAAGAAAACAGCCAATTTATCAAGGTTATATACCATTCTAATTTCAAAAGGACTCAAGAGCAGGTGATGTGAGTTTTACAACATAGGCACCACAACTTATTGTCCAATCGACACAAATTAAGTGAATAAATTTCAACATTTGATATCTCAGCAATGGAATAATAACTATGAAAATGTGAGTTAAATGAATGAGATACACTTTTCAACCTCTGAAATAGGTATTCTTGCAATTCCGAGCTCAAAATATATTTTAGTGAATCATCTACACTCTTCTTTCTACGGCGCTTACTTGAAGAACGTGAGATTAGGGATGGATTATTACATTTGGTGGTCAATGCCCTTATATATGACACTGGTTTGTACGCCAATAAGGGAAAAGGTTACTCGACCACAATCTATACTATATCGGCTTCATAGTATAAAGTCAACAGAAAAATTTTGATAAATTATTGGATTGCAGCCCCTACTTCTATTCCCGTGTAAGCTTTACAGTCCCATGGGTTAATTGGTAACCAATAAAAATCAAAGATTTATTCGCATGAAACAGTAGTAAACGAGTCGCTGATATTGTTTGACTCAGTTACAAAGGTAATAAACTTAAGTCATTTTCGCTTAACGTAAGCGTAGGAAGCTTTTTGAAAGTGTGGGGTGGAAGTCAATGTTAGTGATCAATGTCCTGGTGGACGGGTCTAAGGAGGGGGTATCCCCTCCCCTGTGAAATTTTTTGACTATTTAATATGTCCTAAATGCAAAATAGTGCAATGTGTGACAAACTTTGAAGTAATTTCATCCCATTCAATGAAGTATTTTGGCAGCATGTCATACAAGGGGGGAGGACGAGGTTTCCGCCACCAACAATCAGAGTGCGTGGGTCTCCCCGCGGCCCCCTTTTTCCTACGCCTATGTTTAACGTATAATGAGAATTACCTATTTAACTTCCTAGGCAATAACTTTACTTTTATCGGCTTACATAGCACATTAGAAAACAGTATGGCACACCACATTGCTGTTTCCCTGCGCTTTAGGGGCATATTCTATCTGCTATGCAGCAGGACAGTAATGGGTTACAATGGATAATCATGTAAGTACATGGACAATCGTGTGGATCGGAACGTTTACTGGTAAAACATGGTCACAAAATGCCTTGACTAAAGGTAGCTGCAGCTCCTGGGACAAGTTGCTTACTATTGGACGCCAGCACCAAGAGAACATCCCCAGTGAAAATGGAACAGTTTTTGAAGATAATGGAGACGTTTTTTTTTTTTTCGTCTTCCATTTTCGTCCTTGGCCTTTTGGATGATTTTGGTTGGACAAATTGCAATTTTTGGACGGTTTTTCTAAGTTGCTAAGAAAGGAATATTTTATTGTGTGATCGGCCGATCGATCCACGATAAAATAGGGATTAGTTACATCAATTATTGCTAGTGCTCACTGCTCAAGGACAAACTTAATTGTATTTTCCCAAGACACGAAGAAACCTTGAAGGTTTACGACGTTGCGCGTTATTTCGATCCTGTTTTACGATAGAATAGTTGAGGGCAGCGATACTGGAATGTATAATATTTTCGACCAATTTTAATGGCAGGACGATTTTGGAAGATTATGGACGAACTTGTCCTAAAACAGTAATTTTTCGTCCCATGTTTCACTGGGTCCCATTTCTTTCGACTTTTTGCAACTTCGTCGTTTCCAGCTGTCGTCTCTTCAATCAAGCTTTACCTATATTTGAGTTGGTATTCCAGTAAAATAAATACTACTAAATAAAGAATGGGAATAGGTAGAGCAGCAAATTCATAAATACATATATTTACACACATATTTATGTATTTGAACAGTCGTAAGTTTGATCCTTCCCGTACCGCACTGGTTGAAACATGAAAAAGACTTTACATGCCATCGGTTAGTAAATGGCGTGCCTTCAAATGTAATGTTACGACTGATTATCCAAGCTCATGACTACCTGAGTGGGTGTCTAATTTTATTTACTTGTGCATAAACTACTTCAGACTCTGCATGAAGCTCATTTGTATTATATGTTATAACATTAATATTTTGTCCCATGTTATCCTTTTCATTTGTTATGAACCTATTGATATAGAGAGCATCGTCATTTTGCGCTAATTTTTCAATTTCATCTTCTTCAAAAGTCTCCTCGGATCCCGCAAGTCCACTTTTGGCGGTCTCATCCAGTTCTATCGACACTGCATCATGGTTGGAGGAAAGAGGTTCCACTTTGTTTGACATAACATCTCTTTCGTCTTCACCAGATTGATCTTTGGTTTGCCTTTGAGAGACGTCCATGCCTACAGTGACACAACCCGTAAAACTTTGTGTTTCGTTCCTCTTTGTTTCTAATTCTCCAAAGTGCAAATTAAAGGTTTGGAGTTGTTCCTGTCTCCACACAAGGTTTTCATCTGGAAGTGCTGATATTTTATCGTTTACACTTGTTTTCTCGAAAATGCACATTGAGTTATCAATACTGACGAAATGCTGTTTCGACCAAAACTTCATCTTGTTATGGAGCCTGGACTTAAGATACACATAGTATATGATAAGGGTGACTGCGATGGCAAGTAATATAAGTACAACGCATGTTAAGATAGTTAGATGTACTGGGTAATCCAATTCAGACATTTTCTCTTGTTCTAAGGAAATAATGTTCAATGACTCTCTACAAAACGTTATTATTTTTGTACCTGTGAAACTTGAAGAAAAGGTCTGTCTTTCGTAAGGTAGATTATAGAGGGACCGTGTGAAAAGACTAAAGAAGTGAATACATCCAATTGTCCAGGCTGTGTCTTCATGTAAAAACAGAGAGAAAGAGAAAAGGAAAAAAGAAACACGAAGAAAGAAAGATTACTAAAAAATGGAAAATAAGAACAGGAGGAATGAAATGCACGGAACAACCCCAAATAGTTTTAAGAAAGTGACGTATAAAATAAAACTCGTAAAAGATTTTCCACGGTACATGTCGCTTTCATCCGCAAACAGTAGTTTTACAGTTTTCGCAATTAGATTAAACTGATAAAAACTTTTCCGAGTCGGAGGATAGTCATTTAAAATCTTTGCATGAGGCCAAAACTCTTGGGAACCTTAAATATATGAAGGTATACTCGGAGAAGTACCTTGTTCGATCATCACATGTTTAAGCGTAAATTTCGCAGAGAATTATGTTGACCATGTTGACATTTATGTGGTTTATTAAACTCAATTGCAAACTTTATCACGAGATCAGAATAGGTGGTATTCTTCTTACAAACGCGCGTACAATCTATACAGTCTTGCAAACTATCTTCTTTCTGTCCGAGTTACTGACACGATAAGCTCAAGACTCCGTTTTTATGAGTAGTAATTGAAGTAATTTAAGGGACCAGACCAGAAAATTTCAAACTTATTTCCGACTGGTTCCTCTGCTTCCATCTTTTGATATGTAAGTGCGCATTGTTATACATTCTCTGTACTTGCATATATAATATTGTTAACATAATGTACAAAACTCCTCTTGTGTGGAAATTAAAAAATAAGCTTGAAACTTGAACTTGAACTTTATTAAAGTACTGTACTGTATGATTGTATGAGAAATAAAATTAAGCACCGAAAACATTTGCACTTATTTAGCACTTTTGTAACAAGCTCATGCTAGGAGAATATGAGGATAAGTTAAAATTCCAAAAGCATTATAGAACTGCACTAATTAGAAGAGCCACAAATGAAAACTTCTATAGACCATTAACAAAAAATCCGTAATGGTCAGTTTATTTGATCTTTTCATTTTCCCTTCAAATGGTATCTATTTTAATCTTAAACTACTTACATAAATCAACCTTTCCCCGAAAACACGTATGTTGAAATGAGCTATGAAAGTGACACCTCAAAACGCAAACTCATCTTTGTCCCAGCCTTTGTAAAATGACATTCTATTATGTGTGCCCATGGTCTTGATGTCGAAACTGTATAGGTGTGCACTAACACGTCATATAAACATTGACAAGCTTACTACAGGATACCATATTTATATGTATATTTAATATAGTTTGTGAACCATCGAGATGACAGCTTGTATAAATAAATATGAAACTGAAAGAAAGCATTTTGTTTGGATGACCTTTTGAAAAATGAAACCAAACTTAAATTTACTGATCAAGACCAGAGTATACAATGTCGTACATATTCTTTAGAAAAAACGTTGGTAGGAGATCCGTTCATAAAGAAAAAATTTTTTGCGATCACCAACATGACAGTTAATATAATCTTGTAAAGTATGGTTACTTTTGTGTGGTGCTCGTTTGCTCACGGGCTTCTCTCACCGAAGGAATGATAATTAGAGGTTTACCTTATTTTTCCCCCTTTGCATTTCACTTCTCTTACATCTGTTATCTTATTAGCAGCCATGTTGATGTCACTTTGAGGCCAGTGCTCAGGAACTTGTTGGGCAAAACATAACAAGGACCGGTTCATATTCCAGTATTGCTCTTGCCCCATCGCCTATGAAACTGTAAAGCTGTACACTGTTCAACTTTCAGCTATGTCTAAGATTGGTCCGGACGATCAAAGGGTTTCCATATATGGTCCTTAAATAACTTTATATTGGAAGCTTAAACCGGCCTTAAAGTGAGAAAGCAGTCGCCCAAGTTTATTTTTAAAATTCTGCTAATTCTTACGAATTTCCTCTTATTTCTTTCACAAGTATCTTGTATTAATTTATGTTTTTGTACAAAATCATTGAATATCGAAGGTAAACCAAGGAGTTATTCATGAACTTAATGAATGAATAACAGACAAATTTTGTCACATGATTCATAGGAACCATTCCTGAATTAGGGTGACGGGGGTACACTAATTCAAATTGGGGGACTACATTTCCCCTTTAATTGACGACAGGGGGCTTATTAGATATTTCAACAATAGTGCAGAAAGCCATTGCAGTTTTCAATCAGTGAATCACTGCTTGTCAACCCAGGGAACTCCCTGGCCAACCTAGGTACATTTATTACAACCTTAGAACATTTATTACTTCCAACACTTTGCTAAGAGTTTTGGAATCTGTGTTTTCAGTTTTAAGTGTATGACCTTCTACACTGCTCACAACGTGATGTAATGAAAGTTTTATATCTTTTAATTCTTGCCAAATTGTGCAAATACAATATTAAATTCAGACCAGCTCCAAAACATATTAACTCTAATGTCTTCAATATTTACTCAAACACGGAAATCTCCGACAACCTAATCCCCATCAAAAGTTGCCACGTAACGTAGCCCATCAAAAGCCATAGGTCTGGCCCAAAAACTGCAGGACGCAAATAGAGGTGACACCTGTATAACAGACCCGTTTTATCAGTTATTGAAAACCGAAATGCAGGCAGACAATGGAACTAATTAGTATTAGATCATTCTCTTAACTTTCTGTACGATGAAGATAACATTCAAAAGTGTGTTTCCCAACCGCCGGTTTATACCTTGATCCAAAGAGACAATCGAAAGATGAAATAAATATGTTTAAAGCACATTGGCATATCTGGAAACAGTTTTAGAGTAAACGGTTCTTGAGAAACTACGAATTCCCAATTTAAAATTTGTAATGTGCCCTACGTTTTCCTTACCGAATCTAGCCTTACGGAAATGAAAGAAACAAAACGAACAGACACCTTCTAACTATATCATTAATAGACAAATCTGGTAACATTTCTCGTGTGAAAGGTTCTTGAGAAACTGCGAATTCCCAACTTAAAATTTGCCATGTGCCCTATGTTTATCATATCAAATCTCACCTTACAAAAATGAAAGAGACAAAACGAACTAACACGTTCTAGCTATATCATTAATACTTCATACTAATGCTGAAGTTTTTCATCTCCAAGGATGAGAACAGTACAGATCATTTCCACAAAACGAATAATGCTTGTCAGCCTTCAAACATGATCTGAGAGCATCACAACCCGTCGTTGGCAACGTCACTAGAAAAGAGTTCGATAACGTCGTTCTTAACCGAATATTATTTCAACTGTTATAAACTTTTACCTAGTTATCTCGTTCTTGATAGGGAAATGGTGGTGCAAACATTTGAACAACTCATCGATCAACAAATGCAACTTTCGTTTCACATCATGATACGAGCCCCACAGCTCCAAGCCTTTATAATTGTGTCAGGTATAACACCATACAATATTAACTTTTAATTCTCCAGGTAGCACACATTCGTATATTAAACTTATCACTGTCAGTAAAATATATTAAGCAAATTAATTAGCTCTAATCTTCACACAAAATTGGGTGATATTTGCTCCGAAACATCAGCATAGAGTTCGATCATGTCAACCTCTTCTGGATTTTCTAGTCGTTTTACAAAATCATACTCGAAACATGCTTTGCCTTTACTTCCTTCATGTAGTGTCTGAGTCGTTTCAGTTCTACGTGAAGGATACCCTCTGCTTCCACCATCTCCATCATCTTCATCGACAGATGTTTCCTTTTGAGACTCATCCTTTACTTCTTTTCCGTCTTTCTCTTCTGTTCGATGATTTGTCTTCTTCTTTTCCGGTTGGAGTTTCTTTACTTCTGCATACTTAGGATCAGTCATTCGTCTTATTGTTAGCTTTCGAAGATTGAAGTAGTTATCCAAATGATAGTTGAACATGTATCTAACGTACATTAAGTAAATGAACAGCCCAAGTGAAATCACGGACAGTAGCATAACTATAGTAACGAGAGTATAGAACAACGCCTTTTGCAGCAGGTTTTCCATTCTTGATTAAACCGCCCTTTAAAGTTGATTCCTCACACATTTTTACTACCATACATTGTGTCCGAAACAAAATTACTCGATGAATATGAGGAGAACGACGATTTTGAGGAAAGAAAGCAAAAACCGCTACTTTTATTAGTTTCACGTACGACAGTCAGTCATAGAGAATATGGATGACTATTTAAAGTGAAATGTCAAACTAAATATTTTAAATTTTAAACGCTTTGTCGCATCATTGTAGATATGGTCTGGTTTTGTGCAAGACCATCACGACCAAGTGTATGTAACATGTTGCGCTAACTAGCTAGTCCTTTGTGATATTGATCCGGTGACCATTTACAGGGAGACAATTCTTCAAAAATGTATGAAATCGCTATGGCGAACTCTGATTGACACTTTTGCTGTATGTGCTTGTTCGTGCAGTCTATGCACAGCGTAAAATAGAGTACTCAACAGAGCTGAAGGTATACGACCCTACTATTATGATAGTTGTGTAGAGTCATGGCTTTCGTTTCTTTTATCAATAAAGCCTATTCAATTTAAATATGGTTTTGAACTGGCCTTGTAAAGCGGTTGTAAGGTTATTCTATTGAAATTTGCTCAATCAAAATTGTTCAGACAAACCAATAAAAAGTGAAAGCTACAAAAGGAATTTTATAAAATTGAAATGATTAAAGCTTGTTAAATTGAAAGTTTCAAATATCAATCATCTATTCATTTTTTTAAATGCTTGTTGAGTAAATTAAAGAATTTAACTACATACACAAAGGTAGGCTTAACACTCAATGCACGTCTCTTTTCATAATATTACTTTACCTTTTTGAAGAGTATGACGAAAATAACCTTTAACCAAGCGAAAAAGGAGGTGTATACGTGTTCCTGAAAATCTACTTATCATTTTGCAGTTATGGAAAATTATGTTTAAAATGAATTTCTCTCGTGACTCAAATTTATTTAAGGTCAATAGTAATGACTCAAAATGTAAACTAGGAAAAAGACAATCATCTTTAGATTCTACACCATAACTTTAAATTCCGGATACATTGTGATTCCTTGCCGAAAGGAAATGTTTTGTCGCACTGAGAATCCTCCTCAAAGTAATCTTCCTTGACACATCATGCAGTACATTTTTCTTTCCTTCTTTTGTTTTTCTTTTTTTTTTTTTTTTTGACAATTTGGCTTCTGCAACTTCGCGTGACCTTTGACCTCCTCCCAAAAATGGGTCTTGTGAACTACATGGCTTGTCCAACCAATAGCGTAACAGTTTGTCCACATCGCAGTAGCATAACAGATTTTCCAAGTTTGACCTACTTTAACCCCGAATGACCTTTCTCTGCCACGACAAACAGTAATCTTGTTACTCTCAATGTATAGCGTCCACATGCTCAGTCAGATGTTCTTCGGGCTTAACCTCTTTAAAATATCATTTTTACAAGGCTGCTATCATTAACCTCTCGTAACCTTAAATGACATTTTACTTCCCAAAAAACAGTGAGGTTCTTGCTCTCGATATAAAAAATCTTTATCTCAAGTATGATATAAAACAATGGAAAAATACTAAATAACAAAAAACTTAAAAATAAATGCTTAAAAGGATGACTTCACCGTGTGAATGGGAAACTTTCCAATACACCATCGACAAACACGTTAATTAATTGTGAGCTGCTTTTGATTATGATTATGTTCACATCATCCTAGGCTTCACGCAAGACCATCATAAGGTAATCAAAACTGGAATTGATTACCTATGACTTAACCAGAGTTACTCTTGTGAAGAGATTAAGTTGTTCTCTATTATGTTATCATTTTATGAAACAACCCAATTCACTTGCAAGATTTTCGTAGTTTCACGCCTGGCGACTTCAGATGACCCAAGGCTTGAACCTCTACCAAAATATGAAATATTCATATATCAAGTCTGCAAAGTATCCATCCTTCGTATCTTGGAGTAGCGGGTTTAAAGTTTTAAGTTTTGACCTCTGTTGACCTCAACTGGCCTCTGAACTCCACAAAAACGAACCTTTCATGCAGTATTACAAGTATGTACGAAAAGCATCTATCAATTTTTTAGCGAAAAAGCAAGTTTCCAAGCAGTTTACAAGGTTTTCGTGGTCTTGTGTTATGACATATCCATACAGCAATTAGTACAAGTGTCGATCATTCTTATCTTGAAATAACGTGTTCACAACATATTTGTTTTGACCTACGTTTGACCTCAAATGACCTCTGACCTTCCCGAAAATTCCCCTAATATGAAAAATCTCTATGCAAACTGTTAAGAGTATCCATCAGTCCTATCTTGATATAGGGCGTTTTTAAGCAATTTTCCCGTTTCTCGTAATTTCACCTCGATTGAACTTAGATAACCATCACCCTCTACCAAAGACACCGGCGTATCCAGGGGGCCCAGCAGGCCATGCCCCCCCCCATTGAAAAATGAGGAAAACTAAAAAAGCGAAAAAAGGGAGAAAAAATGAAGAAAGAAAAGAAAAAGAGAGGCGAGAAGAAGGGAGATTTTTTAAATGATCCAAAAAGAGGTTTAAGCTATAGATTTCTCCGGGGTAGGGTGAGGTGTGTTTCCAACGGAGTGATGGATCTATTGTAATCATTTTCTATCACAAATGTTTCTCAAACTATCAGAATTTTCGCAAATCCTTCGCAA
>WURT03068808.1:0-13541 GCA_009936505.3 Holothuria glaberrima
TTAAGCTGCTGGGGTTCCAAGATCTATCCAGCATGTGACTTGTCACATGTCATCTATTGTCCCGCTATAAACGTTCGTGACTGACAGAGTAGAGAGTAGTAGGAAAATAAAAGAAAAAATACAAAAAAAAAACACCCAAATTATTAAAAATGTAAGGATGAGAATTGACTATTCGTACTAGGTGAAATGTCGATTGATATGATGTGCCCATATAATGCTACAAATTGCATCATCAGAAGTATTAATTGACAATAGATAATAGCTGACTAACTCACGTGTGGGCTAGCTGTTGCGGTACATAATGAAAAGTGCACTCTGGGCAAAAGGAACCAGGTAAAAGGAACTATGGTTCCCTTTGCCCATGATGAACACTGTGAATGCAATGTGTGTTGATATTATGTTTGAAAAAAAATATGCATTGTTCGGAATTGTGAAAAGTATGATTGGATTAGGGTTAGGACTATAAGTCAACTCATTTTGGCTGATGACCACGTCAAGTCAATATGCGACTCGAGTCGACTCGAGTCCGAGTCAATGACTTGACTTGTTACAACACTGCAGGCCGGTCATGTTGGCTTCAGCCACCACCCAACACCATTAGTTACGACTACTGACGAACAACCTGTTCAGTCACTTATAAACTCATGACAGAGTGCATTCATCATGGTTCCTTTTGCCCATTGGTATGGTTCCTTTTGCCCGGGGCTTGGGCAAAACGAGCCACCACCTTGAAATTCTTCAAATTGGGTTTGACAAGTAATTATACATTCAATTAGCTTTAACTCATTATTAATAATAAAACATTACTAACACTGTTGTTTAGAGGCACAACTGGTTGAATCGTAATAACAAGTCAGAAGATATGAGGGGTCGAAGTTAAGTGGTTCCTTTTGCCTGGGCTTCCCCTATATATATATATATATATATATATATATATATATATATATATAATAGTACGATTAGTTTTAACTAATAGCTAACATTTTACAATCAAAAAGACAATCCATAACTCATAAGGTCACATAATTTGTGCAGAATTGTCCATATTTTTTATAATTTATTTGCGTAGAGCATACGGAAGAAATATTACATACATTCCTGCTGATATAGTGTAATTTAGGAAGCCAATGGATGATTAAGCTTCCAACGCTAATTTGTATTGTTTCAGTGCGGTTTATAATAACAATTGTTCATTCATATTGTGTTTTCATTGACAATAGCAACAATAGACTAGTGTCCGGTAGCATAAAGGCATTTTGTATGAATGTGTGTACTATAGAGTGCATGCAAGACAAAGACAGTGCACAAACATATTTTTAACTTTGGTTTAAATATATAAAAGCAAATACCAAGTGAGCAGATGCACAGGAAAAACAAACTTGATTTCTGCTCTATAGGTATGAACTAACTGATGAACAGATTTTGTAGAAATAGCTATTCATCGCAGTTTGTCTGCATATGTCCTGCTCCCGAGATCCTCCAAGACAGAGCAAGCCAAATGCTATCCTCCAATCGAACATAACGCTCATGCAAATTCTGGACTGATTGAATTTATAAAAAATGAGCCAAATGGGCAAGAGTTATAATCTATGCAGTCTTGTTGCATTTAAAATAAATTAGTAGATGAAGAGTAATTTTTTGAAAAATAAAAACAGATTCAGATAGTTACGATGTAGATTTAACTACTGAGCTATGTAACAAAACAGAAACGTCTGAAAGGGAGGAGTAAAATCTGTAGGACTGTCCGCTAGAACAATGTAAGCGATAAAACTAACCCGGTAATGTAAGTATGGTCTAAATTGTTCTTTTAAAGGGTTTGAATCTAATAAAAGTTGGTTTCCCTGCAGACTGGCAGAGCACAACTAAAAAACAACGGTTTATTTTTAAAGCATGGAAGACTCAGAATAAACTGAAAAGAAACTACTCCTTGTCTAGTTGTCGTCTTTATATATATGGTATAAATCCTGTAGAAATAAATAATTTACAAATTAAAAAAGTACAAAATTTTATTAAATATTACAAGGAATACAACCAGTGACGTAACTAGGATTTTTTTGGGGGGAGGGGGAGGGCTCTGGTGGGTTTTGGGGATGAAGATTTTTGTGGGGGATCTCGTTTACTATTTAAGCAGAGCAAAACCATGAGTTGGCGCGGAGCGTACCAGGAAAATTTTGAGATTTTAATTCACCCAGATTGTCGGAAATGGCACTTGCCAGGCTTGATAGCAGCCATCAAGATGTGCAATCTTGGCGAAAAAAGTAAAGTTTCATTTTATTTTATTCTCACGAGGTAGTGGTAGGCTAGTTTCCAGCACAAACTGACACTCGCTGTCAGTTACAATAGCCACGCACCTAGGGCTAGCCTATGCTGGCTACTTTAATTATTTTTATTTTTATTATTTTTATATTAATTACCATTGCATTCGGTGTATATTGTGAAGTTCACTTACCATTGGTCTCTTTGTAATTCACAGCAGGCGTGGCGCTAGGATCTGACTGACGCGGGGTCAGCTACCCGAGGCGACGACAGCCCCGATGCTGTTGAGGGGTTGGTGAGGGGGGATTTGAAGAAAACTTGTGTACTTTACCATGCCATATTGCTGGGCATATATTGCATAAAATTTGTATTTACTAGAGAAACATCGTTAGGTGGTGATTTAATTTTTTCCCCGGAATCTAACATGTTAAATTGCAGAGCGCGAAGCGCGCGAAATTATTTTGGTAAGCCTACACTAAAAAAAAAATCTGTACTTATTTAAAGCTTTTATAGGCCAATTGTCCGGACAGTTGGGCCTTATCTTGCATAACTTGTATTGTACTTCCCTCTTCTAATCACTAGCCGTACCGCACGACAGGCACAAGAGAACATTAACTAGGTTTACCGAAATGAGATAAAATTCCCGACATTTACAAAAATCCATGTATTCTTCTTATTAAGTTACTTGAAAAGTTGGAAAGGGTTTGTACTTAATTTAGCTATAAGTAACGAAACTGAGGAAGAGTGTGCAGAGCGTACCGAAAATTTTGGGTTTTATTGCAGAAATGACCCTTTTGAAAGCCAAAATATGTAAATTTGTATGGGTAGTGACAGACTTTTCCCGACAGGTTCCGGGCCATGTCAGTGACCCTAAGTTCCGACAGCCCCTACATTGAGGGGGTGCAGAGAAGGGGATATGAAGGAGCCTAACTATCCCGTGGCATTGCAGGGCATATTTTCCATAATATCACTCAATACTTCAACTGCCGACTTGCGCACTATTCTTTTGAATCTGAATCGTGACATTACAAAGCGAGCGAAAATTTTTGGTAAAACGAAAAACTGTAGGGTTTGTAGACCGTATCGGGGATAACATAAATTGTATCTAAACCACGTGGACTACCCGATGAAACAGCCAAACTTTGCTCCGTGAGTAGCTCAGCAACTGATCGTACGGTATGACACACAAGAGAACAGCAACTATGCTTTTACGATCTTGGGATGAAATTAACGATCTCTGCATAAACTGTGTACTCTACCTAAGTGTTACATATAAGGTGGACAGGACTTGTGCTATCTAGCTGTGTAGAATGGAACTTACAATATATTGAAGAAACTGGAGTAATTCTTCAGCGCGTGTAGCGCGCCGAAAATTTGGGGGTTTTATTACAGAAATTGTCCTCTTCAGAGCAAAAAACAGGTAAACCGTCTATCATTGTCAAGCTGAGTAGCCCAGTCGAGTAATTTTTTCTTGGACCAGATCGTCAGTGGGGGGCGACTGGCTGGGGGGGGGGGGCGACGAGCTTTCATGGGGGATGGCTGACGCCCCCACGTCACCCGTGGCTACGCCACTGAATTCAACAAGTAATAACACGATTTACATAATCAAATATATTTATGGAGTAAGACTCTTAAAAGGCTAACTTACAGAAAGAATTAACGCTGATAGTAATAAATGTCAGTTAATTATAAATGACGTACTTTAACTTATCAAATATCAATAAAACAAATGTTGATTGATCCTTTTACTTACCTTACCAGAATGCCTGGCAGGACTTCTAAACTACTGAGTATGTAAGGGAAATTTATCAGGAGAAATGTGTTACAAAATATTCTTACAAGCGTCAAAAATCATTACGACGTTTTTCACCTGGTTTTAGTCTTCAGTCGACGTATTTTCGATCCGAGTTCAGTCCAGATCTCCGACGAGACCGGACTTGTCTATCGCTAGGCTCGTTCAGTCTAATAGGGGGTTTTATTTTGTGAGGCGTGTGGGGCCCGCCCACTGTAAATAGTGTATAATGAATGTTGTAAATGGTTATAAGTGTACATATTGTGCATAGTGATCTAAACTGACTCGTGTACCACAGTCCACTTTTAGTGTAGTAGGTCTTCGGAGCAGTTTGAGTTGTCTTTCTGCCTATGAATATCTTCGTGGCGGAGATTTTATGGGAGCAGTTACCTCGGAATTTGGAAGTTGCTTTGCCTCTCGGTAGTTAGTCTTATTTTGTAAAGGGTTTGGTCGTGTCCGTTGAGAGCACGTAAAAAGTGCCTCTCGTATGTATTTGAGTTTGGTTTTGTTTTGTGGCCGTGTCAGTTTACAAGCACGTAAAACTCTCACTCATTTGGGTAGGAACCGACAGATGTTTTTGAGGCGAGTGCGGGCTTCGAGAGAGCGACAACGTACAAAAGATCGCAAGACGGAAAAATTATGCAATAAAGATCAAAGGCAGATTTGCAAGCGCATCTTCTAGATTTGAAATGAAATTTTGTCAGTTTTTTGTGCTACCCAGTGAAATCAGTGATGTTTATTAAATTACACAAAAACCAGGAAAACGTTTCTCGCCACATAATTGATAGGCTAGGTCGAGGTTCAAAGTTTATGAGCCAGAATTTTGAGAAGGGCTCGAACAAGTTTATTCGGAGGTTGGGTGGGTATACGGAAACCTTCTACAAGCATGTAAGAAAGGGCTGTAGACATCTGCTCTGACTGGTGAAGAAAAGGTTGATATTTTTCTTTTTAAAATGGCGCAAATATTAGGTAGCCCTGGATGGTAAGTGATGACCAGGGCTCTCTTTGTTTTAGTATTAGCGACGAGCTAGTCTGATGTTCAAAGCAAGGCTGATTTACGTGTGAACTTTTACATGGCTGCAATCTCAAGTATGGTGGTGCCCTAGAAGTTCGTCAAGTATTCAAGGGGTTGCTTTATAAGAGCAGATACACTTGGACTTAATGTTTTGCTCTATTTTATGTGGCCATGTAGGCAACTCGTGCAATTTTAAAGACTTATGTTTGAATACACTGTGGGTCATTCGTCATACGCCAGACATGGGAGGTCTTCCCTTATGATTACATATCAATAACGTCATGAACATGTCATCAATAAACGGTAGCCCTATCTGGGGGCTTGAAGTAATATTTGGCAAATGATTATTGTTCCAGCACGCTTCGTGATATATTTTCATACAAGGGAACCAATTTCAGACCAGCAAAGCCATGCTTTTGTAAATGAAGTTCATTGATAAACCAAATGAAGTTTTGACGGTAGTGACTCAGGGCCGTCGGAAGCGGGATGGGCTGGGGTGGGGATGCATTCTAAAAATTATATCTACTATCATTCAATCTATCTGTGCATGGAAGTACTCCGAGGTAGTACTTCCATGATCCGTGGATCTGCAAAAAACAAAACAGAGAAAATCAATTCGATGGATCAGGCAACCATGGAACTTGGCAGTAGTAATGGGCGCTTCGCATAGTCCTACTTAATGCGTGCAGCAATAATACGGTCAGACTACCCCGGGCAGTAGCTTAAAGCTAGGCCTGAGTTAGGGGCCAGGACTCTGGCTTGTCATAAAATCCATGCTGAAATCTCAAATGTGTACACCAGAAAAGCTGTGCACGTTGCTTTAATGTATAACGGCAGAAGGGCTGAGCCCCTTCCATAATCGCTTAAGTCAGCAGCTATTCAACTGCTTCTACCGGTGCCCCGGGACAAGCCTGGGACATATCCCAAAGGCGCCATACAAAAGGGTTCCTAAACTCTGCACGGCTATATAAGATGAAATAAGGAATAAATCTGTTATCATATGTAACATAGGAAAACTACTATACATCTGTCTCACACTATGTAATCGTTTATGAAAGTATTTGAAAATAGCTACTCAATGTCGTACGAAGTACTAAATTTGACTTTCTGCGTCATTTTTTGGAAATCTAAACTTTCAATGTTAAGTTACTGATTATTCATATGATTAATTGTCCCACAGCCTATAACTAATTCATCTGCCATCTAGAACACATATTTGAATACGCTGGGAAAACCTCTTATTCGAAATAACAGTCAATGGGAGATTTCGTTTTCAATTTTATCAAAAGGTCTCCCAAAAATGTAGGAGATATTTCGTCTCCTAAATTTAGTAGATAGTCTAAGCCCTGGGTTCTTAAATAGCTGCACGCCGGCCACATCCGGCCCGCGAAGCAATCAAGGCGGCCCGCGAAGATATTGTGGTCTTAAACAAAAATTTGAGGTAGGAAAAAGCAATTGCGCCAACAATAGTCACGTATCTTTTCGAGAAATATTTTGGTGCCGAAAATTCACTTTTGTTACTTAAAATGATGTAAAACGTAACTAAAATGTGTTGAAAACTCAATTTTTTTCTGCGCGTTTTGCCAGCATCCAATTTTTATGTAATTTATTAAAGGTCAGCTTCGGTAAATTTGACAAAACTTGGAAAATTGGGGTGTGAGAGTCGGGAATTTTATATATAATTTTATTATAGCCTAGGCCTAGGCCAATTTGCAGGTTCCTGTAAGAGAAAGATCCGATTTTCAGGTTAGTGAAATAAAAATTCCTGCCACCGAAATCTGAAAAGCGCGACGGTGCTTCCCTTTTTTTTTTTATCTTGAGTCATTTTTGCTTAACGCGAATCCCACTGGTTAATACGAGTGGTCCAAGCATAGTTGATGGAGGCCTATAGTTTATATGACACGGTGAAATAGTAATGCTTTCGGTTACAACTTTCGGATGAGAAGAAATTGACGAATAGGCAAACTGGAATAAGGCAAGGAGTCGAGAGCACTTAAGCACTGGCGGTAACCTGCATATCTTTTCAAATGATCAATCTTTACATTTCTGCATGGGCTTACAAATTTTGAGGGACGAATGCTTCTTTGTAGAAGGAAAATCGGCCTAAAAGTTGCCTCTTATTTGCCTTTCTTATTTGAAGTGTTTTTCTTAATTATAAATTCTTGAATTGAACGAATGTTTCGGTTCATCTTACAAGGGTTGGTGATAAGCTGGAAGGTTTTTTAACATCTATATTCTTGGCACGCTATACGTACCAACCGACGGTGACGCCCCGGTCAGCAAGTGTCATGATAAAGTTTCCCGTCCCCACCCAAGCACATTCTTTTCAAGATACGTTTATTATCAACTCTGCATGGCTCAGTGTTTTCGTTATCGCCAAAAATAATGGTCATATTGTGACACTTGTGATCATCTGTTCAGTGCGCCCCAAATGGAATTTAGAGATAATTATAGGTGTCAGCCTCGCAATGTTTCGTTAATATATGAGTTAGATGAGGTTTTACGGCTTAGTTTGTAACCAATTGGTTTAAGTCGGGCCGGACACGGCCTTTTTCCAATTGTGGCTCACTGGCTTGTTTTTCCTACTATTCTGCTTATGGTGAGCATCAATCATAGTGACAGTAGGTTCCATGACCTGGCCAGGATTCGAACCCCCGACCTTCCGGCTGCAAGTAGGATGCTCTAACCACTTGACCATGCAGTCGGCCCCGTTAACATATGAGAGCTTCTGGGTCTTCGCCCCCTTTGTTCTACAGGAGTGTTGTCCTGGACCCCACTAGAGGTCCTTCAAAGGGTCCCCACACAACGCTGTCAAGTGGGGGCTTCGTGTTTCCGTGGCGTCGTGTAGACATTTCAAAATGGGACTCCCCCTGTCGGACAAACTTACAGGCCTGTTTGTCAGTTTATGGCCCGCGAGATTTTCATGATGAAAATTGTGGCCCGCCAACGGAAATGATTAAGAACCCTGGTGTAAGCTGTAATTAAATTGCATTACCTCCTTACCCAAAGGGATTATCTAACGAGGTGGGGAAACGGGTTCAAGTTATCAACCCAACTTGGAAGGTCAATTTAAAAATTTTAGTCAGTTTTCTACAAAATTGGGACGAAATTTGAATCAAAATTTGGGCAAATTGATATAAATGTCAAACAAAAATATATAAACTTTTTAACTTTTTAGGGATATTTCCTGCAATCTGGGAGGCATTTTTTTCAAAAATTTCCTCCATACCCTACGCGCCTACCCATGGTGGGGCGTAGCGTACCTACACTATACCCATCTTTTCAATATGCAGAAGTCAGCCCCCAATCGAAAATACCTTCCGACGGCACTGTGACTATTTGAGTTGCCAAATATTCTATACAGGTGTCGCACATAAATGGTTTTATTGAGATAGTATGATACAATTATCAATTTTGATGCGGAATACTTAAAGGAATAAACCGCATGTGTCGGACTATTTTTGGTGAATAAACCGTCGAGACTCCAAGTGGCAAAATTACGGACGAGGCGAACCTGATCCGAGTCCGTTATTTTGCTACATTTGGAGTCGAGAAGGTTAAAGAGACAATAATAGTCCGAGAAATGTGGTTTATTCCCATTCTACCACCAAAAATCTGCGGAAAACTTCATTTTTATCAGCTTTTTACGTTTACTGACCGTGTGTTGTGGAATAACAGGTCAGCGTTTAACCAATCAGAATGCAGGATTCTCAATAACGGATTACTATAGGATGGATATAGTGTAGTCACCACGATCAATAATTCAGGAGTCAACACATCTAAAGCACAAGATTTTCGATTTTTGCCCTTTTATGGAATCAAGGGCACGTTTGGATAAACCAATTCACAGGCTTCAAAGTGCGATGAGTCGAAGAACCACAAACAAATTTTACCGGTCTGCATGGAACCCATTTATTGATTTTCAGAAAAAGAAAAAACTGAGCCAGATTTTATCTGTATGGTAGAGCAATGCTGCACTTACAGGTTCTGCAGTAAAGACGTCTTCTTTCAACACTCGAAAAACGTCCGGATCATAGGGGCACCGACCCTTATCCGGATCATTTATTTCTCGACGCAGATATCTGGAAATTATCGGGCATTTTGTTTTGAAGTAATACAGGATTTGCTCTGGTTAAACGGCTCAGTCCCTGGAGGGATATTACGTGATATCCATGCGCTTCTTTAACACGTGTTTCTCGGTCCATGACTACGACACATGAATCCTTGTTTGTTTATTGAATAATCAAGGTTTTCTTGCTCTTTTAATTTGAACAGCTTAACATATCCCTAAAGCAATTGCGTAGATAATGCCGAATTAAGAAATTCAAAATCAGTATTAAGTAGAGAAGGCAAGGTCTCAAATTGATTGCAGATGTAATTAGGACGTCCTGATTTATGCGGCATGGCGAAACATTGATTCAAACGTTGTTTATACTTGGCAATGGACGCAATCTAAAAAAACGGTTTAAAAAGCGATGGGCTCTAGTTTGGAACGTTGAAAGAATATTCTTAAACCTAGACAGAAATTAAATGTGTCGAATTCAATTCGCACTACACACAAACAATTTGTAATATTTCATTCCATTTAATCATTTTGACAAAGCTTTCCCTACTTGGGGTCTAAAACTTTTCACGACATTAGTTGAGACGAGGCAGAGTGTGAATTCGCTCTGGAAAAAAAAGAAACAAAAAAAATGGTGCATGAATTTACATGATCAACTAGCTGAACCTTATACCTGCATCGCAGACCACATGCACTATGTATTGTTTCCATCCCGGATACGCTTTGAAAAAGCTCACCGAGCTAAAAGGTACTCTCTCACCGAGAGTAGCTTACCGTACCATGCGACAAATACAAAAGAACAGCTGCATGTGTGATTAGCGACAAATTTTTCCAGTGGCATAGCCAGAGGGGGCAGGGGGCAGAGTGCCCTCCACAGAAATTTTGGGGACGCGATGGGCGATGTCGAAAAAATGAAAGTGAGCAAAAAAAAAAAAACAAAAACGGTGAGCCAAACAAAAAAAAAAACGGCGAGAGGATGGAGGGATGGTGGCAACGGGGGGAGGGGCGGCAGGGTAGCCATATCCCCCATCGGAAGGGCTGTCCCCCTTCCCCCAGGGGAATTTTAACAATTTTTTCTGGGAGTCATAGTCGATACGATAGAGTATGCAGTCCCCGACGGCGACTAGTCTCCCCGACGGTTTACCTGTTTTGCTCTCAAGAGGACAATTTCTCTAAGAACCCAAAATTTTCGGCGCGCTACGCGCGCTACAGATTCCCTCCAGTTACTTCATTACTTCCATTCCACATTGCTAGAAACCATAAGTCCTGTCAACCTCTCCAAGCAACCGGTAGGCAGAGTACACATGTTATGTAGAGGTCGTAAATTTCTCATATCACAAAGCCTAGTCGCCGTTCTCTTGTGCGTGTGTATCATGCGGTAGGCCAGTTGGTGTGCGACCCGCGGAGTAAAGTTTGGCTATTCCATCGGGTAGTCCAGGTGGTTTCGACACAATGTATGTTATCCCCGATACGGTCTAAAACCCCTACAGTTTCTATTTTCTTTTTGTTCTTAATGATTACTTTTGTTTTTTGTGTAAGCGTACCAAACGTTTTTGCCAGCTTCACGTGCTTTGGAACTTTACAATTAAGATTGAAAAGAAGTTTTCAGTGCGCAACTCAGCTTTTGACGTATTAAGTGATATTGTGCAAAATATGCCCTGTAATGGCATGAGATGGTTAGACTCATTCATATTCCCTTCTCACCACCCCATCAAAATATATGCTGGCGGAAATTGGGGTTGCTGGCATGGCCTGGCCCGCTGTCGAGAAAATTCTGTCGCCACCCATGGTCGGTTTACTAATTTTGGCTTTCAAGAGGGTCATTTCTGCGATAAAGCCCCAAATTTTTGGTACCCTTTGCCCACTCTTCCTCAGTTCCGTTACTTATAGCTAAAAAAAATGCGAAGCCTTTCCACTTTTCAAGTAATTTAATAAGTATAATTCATGGATTTATGTAAATTTCGGGAATTTCATCTCATTTCGCTAAACTAAGCTAATGTTCTCTTGTGTCTGTCATGCGGTACGGCTAGTGACTCGAGGAGGGAAGTGCAATGTAAGTTGTGCCCGATAGGGACCAACTGCCCTAACAATTGACCCTGTATATACAGTAATCTTTAAATAAGTACAGATTCCTTTTAGCGTAGGCTCACCCAAAAACGTTTCGCGCACTACGCGCGCTTTTCTACAGTTTAGATTCCGGGAAAAACATTAAATCAGCGAGGAACTGTTTTCCTCTAACATACACAAATTTTATGCCATATATATATATATATATATATATATACCTCGCATCGGTATGGCATGGATCTGTCCCCTCCTCGTCGGACAAATCCTGGCGCAACCCCTGGAGGGATGAGAAAGACTACATTCCTACTAAAGTTATGAAGCAATATGAACTTGAAAATGGAAGCTGGATTTGTTTTAGGGCGGCAACTATTTTTGTGTAGAGGCCATTTCACTCAGAGGGCGGATAGCCCCTCTAAAACCCGTCGTGGAGAACACTGGGATCTAGTATAAAAACAAACAAAATATAGCTCCATTTTGCATCTAAGGCCTTCGAGACAGCAAAAAATTTCAAAAGAGGACGGCGGTCAAGAATGGGGACGATGAGTCCATTTTGCCCCCTCACACAAAGAACCTGGCTACGCACCTGAAAATTTCCGACCCTCCAAGACTCTATAGGTTACATTTAAGTTACTTGATGAGATCAGAGAGGAATTTACTGTCTAGGCTATTTAGTTTATAGAGATCAGAGCTACTAGGAAGGAATTGAAAGAACAAAATAGTACAGAGCGCAAAGCGAATTTTTGTTCCTTTTTAAGAATCTTCCATATTTTACAGCAAGAAGGTAAACCGTAGAGATAGAGTACCGTATCTAGCCCACTTCGACTCCCCGAAGAAATCGGAAAGGGTTCCCCAGCGGGAAGGCTATGGCCACCTCCATACGGCGCCTGAAGTGGGATAACACTGATTGCATCATATGTCCTGGCTTTCCAACGAGTACTTTTCACCCAAGCCATTTAGTGCACTGGAAGATAAATAAGAATCAACAAGTTTATGCGATTGATGATGCAATTCTATTCCTCTACAGAAAAATGTGGAAACCATGTGTCTTGATTGACCAATGTCACTTGGTCATGAGTTAATACTATTTAGCTTGATAAAACCAAAATATCAAAAAAGAACGAGACTCTATCAGATTATAGCGCTCGAAGGGCGCCGAAAATTTTGGGGTCATTCCGATCAATGTGCTTTTCTTGAAACTAAAACAGTAAAACAGTGAGGTAGATTAACGGATGTCAGGTATTAATCTTTACCGTGTCTACTTTGGCTCGGAGACGAATTTTAAAATGTTCCCCACAACTAATAACTAGGTCAGCTTCATATTCATCTTTATCATAATTATAGTAAACATAATGAAAATGTAACATCTTTAGCTCCCGACAAATTCCCATTTTCCCCGTTGGGGTGTGTGGTGGGGTTTGACTATGGTCTTTGTCCTCTTTGCACCAGCTTTGCCTGTAAAATACTTCCGCTCACAATGAAATTTTGCACTTTCCCTTAGTTAAAATAAGACATCTTATTCATTCGTGATCCATGTTCTGCACATTTTTCATTCGATTCCAGGACAAATCTTCCTTGTGCCCTATTCTTTCTGTTTCTAAAACCTTAAAGGGGCTATGGCATTCTCCAAACATCTGGTGACTGCACTTTGATTGGTAATTATTCAAGCGAAAGCTCCACTCTCTTTTTGCTCAATGATGACTTGTACAGACAGTTGCGATCCTACAATTCTGAGTTAATACGACCTTGAGCAATTTACACTCAGTGTGTAGGCTTTTGTGGCCTCGGTCTTGAAGGTGAACTAGACAGATGTTTTTTATTCAAATTGGAGGAGGGGCTGGAAGTAAACTTAATAGTGAGGATTTTATTGTCTGGGGTGAGATTATAGGCATACATTTTTTAAGTAAATGGCCCAAGTGCATCTTTACTCAAAATGTTGTACTTATTCATTGCTTTGAAGAAGACTTAGCAACAGGGGACTCCGATCATCAGTCCACAAAAGACTTTCTCTCGTGATAACTCTTTTCTTGGAAAATATTACCTTTACTGCAAAGTATACAACTAATTTGTCCGTATGTGGCTGGCTGTGTGGACTTTTTCCGGACCGTTGAGCCCTGGATGGGTTTGGTTACATTTCTAACGCTGGGACCTTTTCAGTTGATCACAATTGGTGAGAAAATCATCCTTCAAAAGGAACAGAAAGAGGAACCTGCCAAATGATGCAATTAGTCATTCTACCACCATTAGCCATCCGTTATTAAGAATCCCGCAATTTGATTGGTTAAACACTGACCTGTTATTCTGCAACACACGGTCAGTAAACGTAAAGACTGATAAAAATGAAGTTTTTC
>WURT03068819.1:0-13540 GCA_009936505.3 Holothuria glaberrima
TTTACTTCGTTTTTTGTTTTCATATATTCGCTTTTCCAACACACGCAACCTAATATGTCTATATATATATATATATAAATATATGTATATTTATATATGTATATATATACTGTGTTTCGCAGCAGATTTACCTGAAATACCCGGAAAGTGGTACTGTATAACCAGAAAAAAAGGATGGGCTAAAAGATTATTGTCAATTACTTATAAGTAATTCTGAATTTACATTTATGGATAACCTCGTGGGCCGTATCTAAGGGTCTAGCGTTCAGCACCTGGCCCCCGACCCGGGGTTTTCCCACCCCTGTTCTAAACAGTGTCGCATTGTCTGAAGAAAGGATGGGTTCCGAGTCCTCGCATGAATTTTTTCTTTCAGAATTGTGCTTTACGAGAGTACACAATTAATTAAAACACGGTGAGTAAGTGTGGGTCATAATTCAAATTTTATGTGATCAAAAGTTTACTTATTAATTTCAAATTCCGTTATTTGTTTTTGTATATGTTACTTATTGAAGAGGCGATAATCCAAAGTTCACTTGGATACTAGTATAAGAGTTTAAGGCCACATGGCTTAATTTCAGGTAACTCGTTGAGGACACTGAATGTTTGTCTTGTTGGGAAGTATTAGTTAAAGGTAAAGACGGTTAGAATAGAGTTTTATTCATCTTATTTTTAAGAGAGTTGAACAGAAAATTTTAATGCATTTTATCATTAAAATAAGGAGCGGGAATTGCAGCCTTAAAATTATGTAATTAAAAATGTTTCAGGGAAGGTACATCTTTTATGAACTTTTTATGACAAGTTTATGTGGAGTTTTGAATTGAAGAAAAAAAGTGCAAACTACAACGAAAAATCACTACCTGTAAGGAGTGGGAATTGATCTGACAATGTTTGTGGTGACTTACGTCACAGGGATGTGGACATCACTGGTAACACTTTCACCTTATTCATTTAAATTGTTTAAACAATGAAATGGATATGTCAAAGGTAGCAGTGTCTGATTCAGTTTTCATCTAATGCTGTCACTGTTTTATAATTTCAAATTAACTTACATTCTTGTAATGAGTAGCTATTTAGTGCTTACATCAAAATGGGCTTTTGTTTGATTTCAGCTGAAGGGATATAAGGCACAAACAATGCCTCTGATTAAACCAATGAGAATTTCATCAACCTTTCTGATCCTTGTGGTAATTATTATGGCGAACTTTCATAGCATTGGTAAGTTTACCCCATTCTTTCATTTAAGTATAGACTCATTCAGTTTTTACGAACAAAGACGTCAATGCTTGTCGGTAAAAGAGTTTGTAAGGCGCGCTTACACCCTCGTCATAATGCAAAGTAGATTCCAATTCGTTTACTTTCTGCGTGCAATCGCACAAGCGTTTACACGCGCAACACCTAACATACACGCATGTGATTTTGCGCATGTTATATGCCAACCAATGCCAATCAGTGACATATCCGTGAACAGCCTAATAGATGAAGGCATTGAAGGTTCCAGTCACCAAGAACCCTTATGCTTTGATATAAAAAGGCTATGCCGCAATGGTTCAAAAAGAAGACTGATAAGCCAAAACCACCCTTCAAACATAGTTTTCGCATGAGATTGAAAAAAAAGCTGAAGTGAGGTTGAAGGCTTTCATTTTTCGGTTTCTGCAACACAAAATTTTACAAATCATAGGGCTACGTGCTTTATTTCTTTGTCGTAATGATAAGTTACCAAAAAATTGCCTTCCCGTTGTTTGTAAGTTTAAAGTTCAGAAAAGAATATGACACTTAGTGTCATCAATATTGTCAGGCAGAGGCCATTTGTTTAGTTCAGTCAATTGCCTCTGCTGATTTCAGGTACTGCTGTTCGGTGTTGTTTGGTACTAAAGTAAGTATAAATAAATATTTCTTACCTGTTTCTCTCGTTCTGATCTTACATAAATATAAACACTGATGACGCAATGAATTTTATCGTAGTTTACATTTTTATTGTGAAATATGATAGAACAATTGTCCACACTACCTACATAATAAATAATGTGAAGGTAAATTAAATCAATAAGTACAAATTCAATAATTTAGGTTGGGGGAGTAGCTGTCGTCTTTCTATTGAATATTTATTTGTACACTAATCTTTCTGTATGTAAGGCTCGAAACAATAATAACTGATTTTTTTCAGACCTCTCCATGTTAATTTTGACACCGTTTAAGACAGAAATCACATAATGGAAGAAGAGCAAAGTAATTGTAATGTTAAATTGAAAATGCCCATCGTTATGTTTTTCTGTTAAAGTTTCAATAACTCTTGGGACAACTGAAGGGTGTGGTAGCTGCGGTCCATATAAACTGGGGAAACATGAAATTTTATAAACGTTATCTTGTGAGGCTGTTGGATGATGCATTGGTGCAGTATTTTCAGAGTGTTTACAATATAGAGACTGTTATACCACTTATTTTTACAAGGATGGTGAGTGGCAGTCACTGAGCTTTGTTGAAAGATAACCATGTGACTTCCAGGCTGTATCAAACATATCTGCTGTGTTTTGGCTCACCCTTTCGCATTGACGTTAATTTGTTATAGGAAATCTGCTCCTAAAGAAGGGACCAGGCTACGTATATCATTGTGGGACTGAGATGACAAGACCAAACTCCGTAGATTGTAGGAAATCGCTCTCTAAAGCACAACATTGCTTCCACAGTTGTACTCGTATCACTACCTTTTAAAATATACAACTTATGACAAAAATACCTTTGCAGAAGATATTATCTGCCAAGTTTTTTACTGGACAGAAGGTCAAGGCAAATGTAAATTATGTGTGATTAGCAAATGAGGTAAGTCATGTTAGTGGAAAAACTGTGTAAATGGATTGTTTCAGCTTATTTCTAGTCCTTTTTCTGGCTACATTTATATTATTATTTAGTTTGGAGAAAGTGTTATGACAAGAACTACTACTGTATTGTAGCCTAGGAGGTCTGCAAAGCTCACAACTTTTAAATGTCATGTCATGTTTACTTACATTTCTTTAAAAACCGCGTAAAATGTTTCCATTTTAGTAAACCTCCTACTTGTTTAATAGATCAAGAAGGACATAAAAGCCGCTACGAGGACACGTGTAGTAACTGAGTCAAGGAAAAAATGGGGGGCGCACTACCTTTTAGCCATTAAAACGAGCACAATCTGGTTTTGACATTTGTTACCGCAAAGGTAACAAAATTCTGACATTTACAAATAAATATGATCCAGTTGATCAGGAACCGATCTAGCTAACCTCTGAGTCAATACGTCAGGTTAGTCTTGAACGTTTCACAAATGGTTTGAGGTTAGAGTTTATTAACTTTGTATTTCATTGCAGAAAGTGTTTGTACAATAGACTGTATTGGAAGTGGTGGAACCAAGATAGGATCCGTCTGCAAATTTGAAGTGGTGGAGGAATTACCAGTGGGTGAGTAACCCATACAACAAGACTTTGAGTTAAAATATAATAATGCTTTTCAGAAGTTACCTTCCTTTACAGTTAGTTTTGTCAGCTACACCGTCAGATGGTTCATAGCGAATGAATATATTCTCTATTATAATAATATATATATATTATAATATATTCTCTGTTAATGGCCAGATAAGGGTGTGGCTGCTCTATCCGTTTGTGGTACTACTAAAGTTAGGTGACAAAACATGAAGTGGATAGAAACAAATGTGACACACTTTGTATATGTACCTTACAATGAGAACGTAAGCATTATCGAAAATGCTTTGTGAAAATATGTATGAATAACCTTTTGCTGACTGATAGTTATTTACAAAATATCGTGGTCAAATTTGCCTCTTTGTCTTTATTTTCGTGACAAGTAATTACATAATATTTGGGTGTTCGTGTCATTTGTCCACATCCTCCTTTACGTAAGCTCAGCATCATATCGCTTTACCTATTAGAGTATGAACCATTATTTAGAGGGGTTTTATATTCTTCCTTCCAAAAACGTGACAATAGCCTTAAAGAATCGCAAAGCCACGAGACGCAACACAGTCTGTTTCTGTTTTTCTACAGTACTGACTAGGGCAAAATTCTCTTGCTCAACCGACCCACCCCTACATACACAGACAGACACACATGCACATATACAAAAATTCCTTCCTCTACACAAACCGTCTTTCCTTGCCTTCATCGAACTGACCCAATAACGCTTCGCATGAACAGAGTTACAAAATGACATCTTTGTGAAGAAAAATGTCATGCAGTATGATTAGACACGGTGTGTTTTTGTCTTTGATGCTCGTCGTTTTTAAAGGTAGCCCAATAGCATCATTGGAGTTTTCAGCTGACTCGTGTTCCAACCCTACACTGATCGGCGACAGCTATGTTACAACATACTTGGAGACAAGCGGAAAAGACATCTTAATGAAGAAAGTCATGGACTATGACGAGGACGTAAGTCTTAACTAGGAATTAAGAACAAATACTTAAGTACAGCTGTACTTTGGTGTCCCCAAATATTTGAAAAATCGTTCATTGAATTTTCACACAGTAAACTATTTTAAAACGGGGTCATGTCCTCCCCCCCCCCAATATTGGAAACAAATCGCCGTCGTTACAATGAAGTAATCTTAAAATGACATTGCGTTTTTCCACACGTACTCAAGCAATGTCTTTGATATTTTGTAAACTTCGAGGTACGTAGAAAGTATTTACGTGTTAAAAGCAAGTTCCTGTAACTTGTATTTTTTCAATGAAGAGAGCTTGTGTCGAACGCTCCTTTATTTGTCCCGTTTTTGTAACCACCACAAACATTGCCCTTAGTATACGATTATATTTAGCGATAACACATTAAACATTAAAAACTGAAGACTGACAAGTCATTGATTACTCATTAGCACTTTTAAAATTATTTCTCTTTTACACTTGTATTCTGTTGTAGTGTGGCTTGTATTTTCATTTATAATAAACTAATCTTCGGAAGATATTGTCACAGAAGCATGGCAACATAAGTGTGTTGTAAGTGTGCCAAGAATAGACAAGGCAAATATCATAAAAGCTAGAATACTGATTGAAGTGTATGCAAGAGCATATTTGCCCATGTTAAGGAAAATCGTTTGCTTCGGACTAAACTTTAACAAGAGTAACTACTAAGTTGTATCTCACTCTTCTTATAAACGCCATTGCTTAGTGTTTAAAAGCTAGCAATGATGAGATGTCCCCGATTACGTCAATCGATTGACAAGTTTGGGAAGAGTTCAAAGACGTTTGATTTTAGTTTACTTTTGCCTGTGTTCCATACTGATGTCACTGCTTATTTATTTTCCAGCCAGAAAATTTACTCTCACCAATATTTTTTGAAGTTGAATGCCCATCCGGACCAGTAAGTACTTGGATATAACACCGATATTTTATATCATCTGTTTTAAACCGTGACAAGTGCAAAATACAGATTTCCTCCAAACTTCTTTTTCAAAAGTGATTATAATAGACTCTTCTTCCAGTAAACTTTTATTTCAAAAAGCACTTTCTTGCTGCTTTCTTCAAATTATAATTATTATTATGAACACTAAAACTCCATTACTGGGAATTAATTTTACCAATTGTTTTGTGCTCTTATCCAGTGATGCTTGTGTTACGAAAGCATATGAAGTTAACTGAAGGTAAGTTTTTATCCGTGCAAAAGACTCTAGTCTCTAATGATAGAATTTACCGAAGGTTTCTGACACATGCAAGAATGAAAAGGTCCAAAAACGGCAAAAATATTCTCAAAGAAAAAGAATTCTCCCAAAAAGAATTCTAATAAGCCGTCAAAAAGAATTCAATATTTTTATACGAAGGCAAATGGCAGAATTGCATGTTCTTTATGGATATTACAGTCTTTTTCGTAAAAATACTGTAATCAGGAGTTTGGTTTTTACCATATTATTAAACCTGTTAAGGTCACCAACATCGTTCACTACATCGTAATGTGTCAATAACCTGTGTCGTCTGATGCAGATTTGTATAACATGCAATGATCTCCTATTGTTTGGCACTTATGTACACACGTCTTCACCATTTTTCCCCAAAAGTGTCAAGACGCCAGGATGGCAATAGAGTTCATAAATCTAAACGATAATGAAATAAAGGTGTCGGAGAACAGCAGCAAAGCTGAAGTTTGGGAGGTGAGACTGTTATCTTTCTTACCAATTACTGTCTAGCAAATTAGTTGTACCCAAGTGAAGCACTTGTCCAGCTGGTGCCTAAACACCATTGAATCCAGGTCTGATCCTATGCCTAAGAATAATTCCTTTGCTCAAGAACTCGGTTTTGTTTTGTAAATGCGGATTAGATATGAATTTATTGTTGTTATTGTGATCTTAGAAAGGGATCTAATCAGGAGCAGGGCTTTTCTTTAATACAATTGATCGAGGATTAACGGAGACAAGAGATTAATAACACTTCTGTCTTTATTTATTGTTCTAGCATCGAAACACTTTTGTTTGGAAGAACCTTTTTAGGTTTTAGTTTGATACTTGCATGGGTAATCAAAATGCGAGGCAATGTTAATGCAGGAGAATAAATGTCTGTTTCTGTTCACTGTAGCAGTTTGTTTCCCTGGTAATATCAATAAATAATATATTTCTCCAGATGAAAAGTCATCGTATGTATAGATGTTTATTTCGAAAGAGTGGCTGCGTTCGTTTAAGGCAGAGGTGATAGGACTACATTCAACTTAATGTATACATTTTCTTTTAAAGCCCTCTGTAGTGTATTCATGTCATACTTTAGAAATCGGGATCTACGGCTTCAATTGTAACGCTTGCTTTTCGAGCGTACTCAAGAGGTGCATCGAATGACTTACTCGAATGCATTCTGTATTGAACAGTACTGTTCCTGTGTTTGTACAATCAAATAAAAGCTACTCAGTTAAATAAACGAACTAACACTCCGTAAGGGATACGTTTTTAAAAACGCTTGAAAACAATCTGTACGTTATTCTGTATGTAGGGGATAATGTCGAGTAGATATGCAGGTAATGTGGACTTCCTATCAAACAGGAGTTTGCGGCTTTACAAGAAAATATCTAGCTTAAATCAACGCTACCACTTTTTATGAAATTTCGAAAAAGTCAAATCACAGGGACAGCAACTAATATTCGAGTTTCCTTGGTACAATTAAAATGGTACCGAGACTGCTCTACACCCTTTTCTTTGTTCACTCCCCGAAGAACGACGAAACATGTCAAACTGAGAGCTTTTGAGTAAATGTCAGAAACTGTGCCCATATGGGCCACAAAATATCTCATCATACTGCAAAAAGGGCCCTACTGTTTTGTTACTTTCGAAGTCTACGTACCTGGATTACTTCAGTGCTGTCAGGACTTCACCTGCATTCATGATGGAGTGTCTATTTATTTGTCATACACAACCATAGGCGTACGAGACGGGGAGATGGGTGGGATTGTAAGCCTCCTATCATTCGAGCAGACAATTTGCTATTTTTGAGAAACATTAAAGCTTGTTAATGGCCCATGCATTACAGTGTCGGGGAAAATTGTTGCACCCCATTGTAGGCAATCACCGAAGGCCTTCAGCTTATACCTGAACATAGCTTATGTCCTGGACAGTGCCATGGTGTGTTGAGGAATGATACGTGAAGGAAAATTACATTATCCCAAGCAACATATTTCTCATAGATGAGGCTTCTCTATGCAACATAGTTTTTGGTCCTCTCATGTATCTTGCTTTAACAACTTTGTCACTAAAACCTAGTTTTTTTTACTATAATCTTGGTATGGATACCTGGTGACACGATTCTGGTTAAATAAAGTTTTAGCGTGCATGTTATCATGTCTAGTTATGCTAAAAAATACCTTTCAGTTATCCTGCTAATCTTAAGAAATTGGTCAGCAGCATCCTATAGACTAAGGATATATTTCATCTTATGTGTCTGTTTCAGCTTATTACATATACTGCCGGTGATCCTATTGATGTTGTGCCCAAGATACACGCTTTTGATGTAGACGTTGAATCCTTTCTCTTATACACCATTAAAGACGAGCAGGTAACAACTTTTTTTAACTTCTGTTTGACAAATATTTTTGTTCACATACGTTTTTGAAAAGTCTTAAAGGCTCACTCAAGTACTGTAACCCGATAATTCAACATTTTCCAGAGTCCCTTCCGGCTGGAGGACAGTGAAGGCAACGTAGCGTGTTTTCCTACTTATGATTATGACGGATCTATCAACACAGCGTCTCCTGTCCTCGTAGTAACCGATTCTTACATCTTCGATTTCAGAAATCAGTCTTCCTACGAGCTGATTGTGTTAGTTCAGGTAAGTTTGCTAGGTGAAAGAGACGTAAAGCAGTTAAAGCACAAGATAAGTGTGAGAATTTTCCTTACACTCCCACAGATATGCCGCGATAAAGTGTGGTGTGTGAAACACGGCGTTATACTTGACACTTTACACTATAAAAGAAAACTTTGACCAAGCGAACTCCACCTCTTACTTGAAAGTACTTAAGTGATACTTAGACTGGGTAGACTTTACAGTACAGAAGCATAACATTATTATCTAAGTAAGATGAAGATTGCCCATATCCGTGAATCTGCATTAGCCAGAATCGCCCTTGTACCCTTAGAAGAAAAAATGCTATTTAAAGTTTCTTATGAAAGGTAAAAGAGCTAATATTTTTTTCACAAGAATGTTCCTATGGATGAATCTAATCTTAAATTTGATATTCAACACTCAGAGCTTTATGGTCAACAATGATTGCACCGACGGCCACGTTGAAACGTTCGAATATCTCCTCGTTGTTAATGTGAAAGCTGTTGACGCTCCTCGATGTGAATGCATATGTCAATCGTGCAGTGCTGCTCCTGTCATCCAACCTTTCACCCAGAGACGTTACAATGAACAAGAGAACAAGCCGTAACGGAACCAGACCATAACTCTGGAGGAGGACAGCGAACAACAGACGACCAGCGTTAGAGTCTTGAAACATTATTTGCTTGTCTTAGAGAAAGGCCAAGTGAAAGAAAACATAAATATATAATCATGCTTAACGTATACAGTGCTTTTCATACTTTAATTTGTGAAATCTTTATGAAATCGACTAAACATTGTTACTCATTCTTCCAAATGAAATTGAAAAGTAGACAACGTAGATCAAGATTTCAAGTTCTAAATGGGTCTTTCTTCGTCCTCTCCTTCTTTAAAAATTGAACACAATCTCTAGTAATAGATTGCACCACTTTAATCTGAAGTTTCTTTTAACGTGAATATACCATCACTTCTCTTTTAAAAGATAAACTAACCTCGTAGGTTATAAAAAGTAGCAGAGAGTACTTTTTTGGTCCTCTACATTTTTGTACAGTGTAATTGGAGAAGGTGATGAATGTCCGTTGCTTCCCACACCGGTCTGTTTGTACTTCAAAATGAAGGCAGCCTCGATTACTTCTTGGTATTCAATGTATGGATCTTTTACCAATCACTTAATTTCATGCTGTATTGCCTCCGCTACGAAATTTTTTTTCAAAATTCTTTGTGGGTTATTATGGTGGACACCCATCGCCCACGGCAATTTTTATGACCAAACGAAGAATATTTTACATTGAAGTTACAGTCAATAATACAGCAGTGACAACTTTTTATTTTGGTTTTACATACTTGCATTCTAGTTGATTGTTTCATGAAAATACAGATTTGAAGAAAAACTTCCTGACTTTATTTCCGTGTGCAATCGCAAGATTAAATGGCGGACACTTTGAATTAACTGTGTCAGTATATTTTTGGTGTATGTCACTAGGTGCAATGGTCATAAATATTGCAACCCTTGAGTATGCTGATATAGATGAAAATACATGCGGTGGTCTTTTTATTATGATGATTACACTGCTGATAATGAAAGTTGCACATACAGTGGCGGATCCCGAAATTCGTGACGGGGTGGCAGTTGATACAGGTCCTAGGGGTCAGTGTAGACGGAGGAGTGTCCCCCTTTCTTTTAGGAAATTGTAATCAATTATAGGCGTGTATATGCAATCTGGTGTGACAGTTTGCACGGAAAATGGTAAGAGCATGTTATGTCATGCCCTGGAATATTACCAGATACGTCAAAATTGTACAAAACATTTGATGCATCCAAGGTAAAATACGTGTGCTGAAGATCGAAATTTACATAAGTGCTTAATATTAAAAACCACGCCTTGAGAAACGGTAGAGGTGCCGGGACAATTATACCATATTTTCATGATATCCCGTGGAGTTTTGGTCCTGATTTATTCTACGAATCTTAGGAATCTGGTGGTTTCTGGCAAATACCTAGCTGTCTTGAGCGGCAGTGCCCTCGTCATTCGACGATGATTTAGTGTCATGTATGTTTTGCAAATGACCGTTTCCAGTGGCGCAGATTGCTGTTCAAATGTGGGGATGGAGGTAGGGAGATAGAACAGGTTGACTTAACGATGCCGAAGGGCCTGCCGGTGCGCAAAGACCCAGCGGGATCTCAACGGCATGGCATTTATGAGTCATCCCTTGGGACTGTAATGGGATCTAGTAGAGACAGTGTTCCCATGAATAGGCGCATACGAATAGGGCCATACGATTCATAAATCAGTCCCTAAATTAATTCCTGCCTGCTCGGACTGCGCTAGACCTGTTTCGAAAGTCGAAATTTGTTCAGTTTTCAATGGAAGTGAACAACAAATAATTGAGTGATAAAGACAGCAGTTTAAATATCCAAACAAACATGAAAAGCTTTATTTAGGGCCAGTGTATTATCAACCTTAGTTGCTGTTTACGAACGAAAAATCTGTCTGCGTTCGTTTGGTCTCTGTACCTATAAGCTGAACTGAGAAAATGGTCAATAGTTCTATTTTGTTTCCCGATATCGATGAAACAATCTGACGACCCTTTGTGTATTCTTCACATCAAATTACTTTGACCTGAGGTAATTTCAAAAATTGGTAGCATTAGAATAAGATCATTTCCTTATCTTCAAATGGTATTAGAAGTGCACCAAACAGACAGTAAAATCAGAATTTGACCATTGTTATTACAACAGGCAATTTATAATAACCCAAAATAGCAGCTGGTCAAGTAGATTTATGGGTGGAAGGATGAAAGTCCTTGAATCGGCTTTGCAGCATTAATTTACCTCAAGCTACCGTGCAGGGAATACTTATGAGACAACCATAAGCGACCGGTGTGCGCGAAGTGCGCAGGAACATCCTTTTCATTTAAGACATGTCATTACGTTTTACCTCATTTCACATTTGCGGAATTATTTATGCTTCACACACCCCACACCCCACACCCTTCATATGTTCCATACTGAATGGGAAGTTTTTTTGGCCAAGGGTGATTACAGGGGAAGTATATGTCTGAACTATAGGTAGGCGCATTAACATACTACCAAAATTGACAAACATGACCAGAACAGGAGAAGTGCCCAGAATGAAATGCTTTATAATTTTAAAGAACGGTATTTTGTATGTAAAATGGACCCAAGTATTCCAACAATATTTCTGGATTATAATGGAACACGTGAAAAGAATCAATTTGGGATTCAAATGACTTTCAGCAAAGGAAAAAGACCACATACGGTAAGTCAGTTCATAAAAGGCCTTAGTGTGCAGCAAAATATGGTCTGTGCATATGCTGAATTTAGGTTGCCAAACAGTGGGGGCAAGACCCAAAAATTCCCAGTTTTTCTTCTTCTATACTACAACTCAGGTTGAATGGTTTACATTTCCCAAAGAATATTACACATACACAGTATTGTACATATGGATATGCATTTATGTAATACAGACTACACATACAATTGTGAATGTAGGTCCTAAGCTGTTTTTTCTTATTTTTTATGTCGGGAAGATAATCTTTACAGCGTTTTCCAAGTCAATAATTATTCGTCAAGTCTAGTATCAAAATATTCTTGACAATTTACTGTGGTCCGTAAAGTGCAGGTCATAGTATAAATTATTTAGGCCTAATACAGTGACCAAAACCTTAAAAATTGCATTCACACATTACCTTCACTGAGAAGGAAAAGAAAACGATATTTATAAATAATAATAACCATAAAATGCCTTATAGAAATAAATTCTATTGCCAAGTGAGAGGAAAGCCGGAGAAATACCCCACGTTCCCCTAGCGGAAGTCGAACCGACACACTTGTGATACACATTAGTGAAGAGCAGCTGGAATAAACCACTCTGTCACTAGAGGGCCCTTAAGAGTTTTTTACTGCCCGAACCCCGTTATTATGCTGTTTTCATTTGCGCGCAACATGTTTCCCTTTTCACGCATATGGTTCTCAAGTCTTAATCTATCGCATGTACTGCTGCGGAAATTGCTTAAACATACACTGTCCTCCTTGTGAATCGTGAGCCCTTAGAACCCGGGAAATCGTACACAATGGCTTCTATTTCCCCAAATTTTCGGGGGTGGGGGCAAGACCTTTGTTGCAACTTCGGTGCTCATATGTGAGGCTTTGCCCTTAACAAATGACCTCTCCTAGCTTCCAAACGCTGCATCTGCCCTGTAGGGTGAGAGTACCTGAAGGAGAATGGAGATTTTAAGACATTCTGGGTTTTAGCTGGATACCTGAGGTCAGTGTTGTTACCAAGGGGCAGGGGCCATGGGAACCCGTCTGGGAAGGTTTCCTCCGATAGTAAAATTTACCAGTTTTGTGGGAAAGCTGTCATGAGTACAATAACATGTATAGTCCCCGACGAAGGACAGTCTCCCCGAGGATTTACTTGATTTTGGTCTAAATTAGAGCAAGTGCTTTAACAGTTAAATTCCAAATTTTCCAATTGTTCTTGGCTAAAACTCCCTAACTTTCAAATCTTGTTCAGTATAAATCCACAACACCGACACCGAGCTTTGGGTTATTGCCTCCTTCCCCCGTCAGGGAACTTGGCCCCCTGTCAGGTAAATTCTTGAGCTACCCCTACCTGAGATTTTTGTAGAATCGTAGTTTAAAGAGGTCACATGTAAAACACCATCAAAATGTCTTTAAAATGCCTTTTTCGGCACGCTTCGCTTGCACACATCTTTACTTCGATTCCTGTCTCACTATCACTTCTCCTTACTTCCATCATACCCCAATCATCATCCTTACTGCTATCCCAGTGGCCGATTTCACTAACGTTTAGCGATCATCGCTAACGCCGATATCCATCGCTAAACTTGAATCCATCGCAATTTAGCGATCAACTTTTGCAATCGATTTCACTAAACCATAGGGACCGATTTTTCATCGCTAAGTTGTGTCGTTTGCGATGAATTTTAGCGATGACTGCTTAGCAGACGCAAAAGGTAAATCTATCGCTAAAAATTGTCACGTGCAATGACTCATTGCGTCGTTTAGTCTATTTTATCATTCTGTGCGTTGCAAGCTCTCCATAACACATCGTTTTCGTATCTCTCGGCCAGAAAGTTGCGACAATAGCACCATGGCTGCTCACCTATTTTATCTTAGTAATGCTCGAGCATTGCAAAGAGAACGTGCCTTCCGAGTCCGGATGAACCCTTTAGACTCCTCAGTACTCTGACAAGAGAATGCACAAATATTATAGGCTCAAACA
>WURT03068830.1:0-13540 GCA_009936505.3 Holothuria glaberrima
ATAATTATATATATATATAAATATATATATATATATATATCAGCAAGACCAGACACGAATCAGACAAAGAAATGGTCCGGCATTGGGACCACAGAAACTGGATATGACCAAGTTTCCGGTTGCTTGGTCTTGTATCAAGCACGAAAATTGCAGGTTTTTTAGTTAACTTTTCTTGAGCAGAAGACTTTTAAAATGCATTGTATTGTGCATAAATAGAATTGCAAAATTTTGCAGTCAACGTTCGATACTAAGCTATTCATTTATTCATATTTTATTGATGTACTTTGAAAGAAACTCAAATATCAAAAACTTTTTACCTTGTCATCTTGTTTCTATACTGTGAAAAAAATAGTCTTTGTTTACCTTATCCCACTTGGGAGACCCAGCTTGAAGGCGGGTCTTAAGGCCCGTCAACACGTCCCTTTTGGTTGCCTTGTACATGGTTTGCAATGCCATTTGAAGGGCAATACCTCGCATGTCGCTCTTTCGAAGCTCGTTAGTCATGAACATTTCCATCTCGAGGAAGTTTTCAAAATCCTCTCGGTCTTGTTCTAGTTCCAGTTGTGCCAACAAACCGATGAACCACTCGAAACTTTTGTGATCGCGATTCAGCCATATGAAGTTGACCTGTTGGAGTAGCAGTTTATATGTTAGGTTTGTTGCTAAAAATATGTGGCGGAAATACATATGGTTCACTTTTCACATAGCAACCAACGTGATGATGAAGATAAACGTAAAAACGAGCATCAGCGAAAGAAAAAAACATGTGCGCCTGCACTCAGTCTGGCATAACTGTTCTTAGCGAGAAATATTCATCATTGGATTCGAATTGTCCTTACTCGGATGTGACAACAACTCGCCTTGTAAAGCGATGGGCAAATCCTACTAGTCGGGGATCCACATGCTCAAAAGCCACCTTAAAAAGGTTGAACCTGACATGTCATGCTACATTCTTTGTTTGTGTATTTTCTGGTAATTCATACCTTAAAGTTAGCTGATTAAGTGGTTTGCTTTGCCAGAAATATTGCTAAAAAAGTAACTGCTATTTGTATAGATGCTCCTCTTTACATCATGACTGAAAAATGTGAACACATATGAATCCACAAAGTCGTACAGTGTGTTCTGAACGGTGGTAATAAGTCACCACAATACATAAAATACATTCCCTAACAAGAAACAGGAGTTGAGGAATGCAATTAAAAACTCTTCTCAAATTGTTAAAATTCGTTTTGACCTTATTTATGGTGATTTTTGCCGGCAAAATCCTTCGGAACCTTCCACATTTTTCGCCTTCTTTTTGTTAAAGGCGGCAATTTGTTCTCAATATTCAGGAGACATAATTCCCTCATCAAGTAATTGACTGTGTGGAGTGAGGAAAGTATGACAACGAATCCTCAGATACTGGGGGTGGCATGTTTCCCTGTTCTCTTTCCCAACAACCCCACCCAGGGTACCCCTATCCCATAGGCTAACCCCCACGATCGATACCCATGCATTTTGTAGTACGTGAATATTATTATCTACACTGACGAACATTTCTCTGGTTCGGTGTTCCATGTGAACACTTTCTTTCATATAAACTATCTGTCCTCACAGAACGTTTCCGATATGTCATATTCTCACCTCGAAAATGTTTCTGTAAACTATTATTTACTCCATTATTATCCAGATAGCGCCGAATTAGGGCAACTTGAAAAGATATTAGGTAGGCCACTTAAATATTCAGCATAACTATGAACTGCACATTCATCCAATAAACTTTAGGCTAGTGATTAGGTGTTTCATATCAACAGAAGATGTCTACACCTACTGTTTATCATAAGTATATTTTTCTCTGTGGTGCATTCATCTATGATTGAAAATACTCACCCACTGTCAATTTAAGGATATTTTCCTTCACATAATATAGTCCAGGCCATGTTGCAGCCTTTTGGGGTTTGCATTTTTTTGCTATAAGTTTGATATGATGTAGAGTACACATCAGTACATCACACAATCAAAAAGTATGTGATCCATTTATTTTTCATGTTTAAGGGGTGTAGCCTGCCACTTCATGAAGTGGGCAGCTTAGCGCCTTTCCAATGCACAGAGAGGATTTTGCCTCTTAAATGAGAATGGGCGTAAAATTAAGGACCCCCAAATATTGCGATTTCCACATTTTTCCTTGAAAAATATGGGTTTAGCAGTTTAGCTGTTTACATGTTTAGTGGCACTTTTCGGCCATAATATCTTTATCTATATGCTAGTGCTTTATTAGTGACGCCACACCATGAAGAGAGGATGAGAGCATATTGTAAAATACCTAAAAGATATTAATGCCCAAACAGCCAAAAGTGCCCCAACTGCCCAAACCCATATTTTCAGTTGTGAGTCTAAATTCTATTTGTGTACTCCTGGGGTACTAGGCTACAGATTCCAGGAAGAATGGATCAACTGGTATTATACTCATAGGTATATTAATGCCCAAAAGGGCCCCTAAACCCATATTTTTCAAGGAAAAATGAGGAAAACGCAATATTTGGGGGTCCGTTATTTCATGCCTATTCTCATTTGGGAGTCACAATTCTTCTGTGCACTTGTAAGGCACCAGGCTGTCCACACCATAAAAATGAGGGCATATTGTATTATACTTATAAAGATATTACCGCTCAAAAGTGCCCCTAAACCCGTACTTTCAAGAAAAATTGGAGAAATCGCAGAATTTGGGTTTCCTGTTTTTCTTGTCCGTATTTAGTTGTGAGTCTAAATTCTTTCTGCGTACTACTTTGGTACTAGGCTACAGATTTCAGTAAGAAGGGAGCATCTGGTACGATGCTAAAGGGATATTAATCCCCGAAAGTGCCCAATATAACCCATACTTTTATTAAGGAAAATGAAGAAATCGCAGAATTTGGGTTTCTGTAATTTCACACCCATTCTCATTTGAGAGGCAAAATCCTCTCTGTGCACTTGTAAGGCGCTAAGCTGCCCCCTTCATGAAGATGAGAGAATCTTGTATGTTACTCATAGAGAAAAGATGGCTCAAAAATGCCCCCAAACCCATATTTTTCTCGGAAAAAGGAAGAAATCGCGATATTTGGGGGTCAGTAATTTTATGTCCATTCTGATTTGCGGCTATAAATTATTTCTGTGTACTTCTGGGACATAAGGCTGCATATTTCCATGAAAACAGGAGCATCTCGTGGCACACACAATATACTTAAACCCTTATTTTTCACTAAAATGATCCCAGATGCCCAAATTTCTAACGCAAAACAAAGGAATTGCGAATTTTCAGTTCAACCCATTTCATGTAGGCTTGATATTGGGAGTGGAAATTTTTCTCACGTCTTACCTGGTTACTGGGCTACAGTCACCTATTAACAAAAGGTAAGGTCGCAGGGATACATAATTTTAGAGAATCTGGTACTCAAAAATGGCCCCAGGTGCTAAAATTGCCAAAATTGCCTGTATGAAAATGCCTACAATTTTATTTTTTGCAATTGTTCGGGCAGAGCAGACCACCCATTCAAGTAACTTCAATGTCTATACTAACAGATAAAACACAAATAAAAAGTATAGCAGATGATGTCAGGTTCCCTCCAAATTGGGTGGCTGGATCCCCGACTATACCATACCTATAAGTGATTGAACTCCTTACAGACTGTTATTGTATCCCCCTTACTTTCCTCTCCTAGCACATTTGCAAAATGAGTCAGCTCATTGGACAGCAGGGGCGTAACTCAAGGGGGTATGGGGTGGCTCACCCCCTCCAACTCGCAAAAATGTGACTCTGGCAGGGCAAAAATATATAAAATATTTTTTGAGAGTTTGATAATAAGTTTCAAACTAAAATAAAACTATAGATAAGAAATAAACATAATTTTTATGACAATTGACCTATATGAGCTTTAAATAAGTGCAGATTCTTTTTGTGAAGGCGTACACCCAAAAAAATTTCGCACGCTTTGCAATTTCACAGTTTAGATTCCCGGAAAGACATTAAATCAGAGCCCGAACTAATTTCAGTATTCGACGAGGGGTTGAACGACTGCATTCTTCTTACCTGTGAGAAAGATCTCACAGACAACATAAACATTGATACCATCTTCAATGATTGGTCGACAGAGAAAATACGAAACCTAAACATAAACTCTTTTACACTGCATAAAGGCCTATAATGAAGCAGAGGTTTCAACTTTCAAGTAAAAGTTAAAAACCGTTTATTTATTTATGTATATATTAAACAAAAAGCTGTTTTTTATAGTGTTAACGGACCAAGGGGGCCAACAGGGGCCATGGCTCCACCCTAAGATTGGCCAAAAATTGTTTCCGAAAATTTTACAGAAGAAAATTAAGTGCACAATTGTACATTTACGTTGCACCAAATTGCTTCTGAGAGCATTCGGGCATAGAAAAATTTTCCAAAGGGGAGGGGGACACCCCACCCCTTAGACCCTCCATATCACTGTATCACCAGTTAGGCCCCTCCCAAACAAAGGCTCTAGATTCACCAGTGGATAATGCATACATATCATCATTACCATGTATGTGTAAAGATTAACTGTACTTTGTTATGGGGCTCTCGACTGCGAAATACATATAATGCAGTTCTGTTCTTTGTGTAGCATGGCTGCTGACAAAGTAAAATATCAATCCACAGTATTCAATGACAGAATCAGCGTTTTTTACCTTTCCTTTTACAACAAGAGGTCACAGGGCACTGACTGACTTCGCAGGTTAAAAACACCTTCACCCACCAATAAATCCTGGTGAGTTACACCCTGTTGGATAGACGTTATCACAACTTATATAATTGCCACAACATGACGAATTGACCATCGTAAAATGGCTAAGGAAGCCTGACCACACAATGGATTGATTATCCACAGAAATGCATTTCAGAGCTTCTCTTATCTATCATGTGAACTGCCTCAGGACATGCAGTTGGTAAGAGGATATACTCCACTAAAACAACAAAATGGCGGATATGAAAAATAACTTTTAGGCCATAAAATCCGGCATGATAACTACCTTCTTAAGATTCATAAGATTGGTTGGCAAAGTTTCCACCCAGGAATGGTCACAGTTTGGACAAGTCTGCCTGGAAAGTCTGTACCGATACATTATCGACTGCAGAATGGAGGCAAATGGTGTGATTCCAATTCCACCACCAATAAGGATGGCATGTTCGGAGTTGAAGATGGCCCTCGTTGGTGTGCCATAGGGTCCATTGATAAGGACCTACATAAGGTAATGATACACTTTGTTTGTACCCTTACAGGAAAAAATATATATTTAGCTACATTTCATGTAATAAAAATATATTTTCTAGAAACAAAATTCGGGTACAAATGCAATATTTATAAAACTCCACAAAAAACCTTTCCTTTTGTCAGCTTTGCACCAAAGAATTTTGTTGGGCGCGTTCGAATACCAAGCTTCTTTACAGCACCGCCTTATATTGGTGCGCATAGTATAAAAATGGTACTTTAAAGTACCCCATAGAGGGCCGGAAATGACACTTCCTTGTTATGTCACCTACCCCAACCACATGTTGAAAAGTTAGAGCTTAAGCGCATTTTGAGCCATTTTAATATTTGACTAGCACCCTGTTATGGGGTTGAGCACAATAAGTTCCTCACAGGTGTGCCACTGCTATACGTGGTAGATTTATAAGCCATCAGAGGCCAACAGAGGTCAAACTCTGAAAACTATGTACTGGTTATCACGACATCTCAGCAAAAGTGTTTTATTGCCTGATATTAACATTTCATACATTTCCTTGAGTACAACCGGTTGTAATTAAATCAAGACAATCGATGCAAGCCTATTAATAACTTTTACAGACCAAATAATACTCATGGACGTACTGTTAGTTTGCAACTATGGTAAAAAACTTAAAGTGATAATTGCAATACCCAAACATTAGCCATTTTAAGAATATATCAACTTCTCTATCTTTTGAAGGTGGCTAACTATTATGTTAGGTTATTTTCTACTTTTATTTATTTTTTTTAGAAGTAATGAAACTACGTAAGTTGAAATTAAACCATCTAAGAAGAAATTCCTTGCCCTTATCCTAAGTTTTACAACCACACAAATAATTAGTGAGGTTTGGCTAGATGAAAAAAAAACATGATAAGATTTTGGGGAATGACCAATGATGAAAGAGTCAAGTGACGAGTTTGTCCACTAAATTACATTTACAATTTAAAAGCCGAGGACGACAGCGTAGTGGTTTTAACTGGACCGTTCAACAACTCACGTTAAATTTATATTCAAATAGCCAATGTAAGTATATAATTATGACACTCCAGTGACGTCACAATACTGCAGATGACAGCTACTTGACATCGTGCAAATACTGAGTTACGTTAGATGCAGGGTATTTGAAAGGAACACAATAAGGGTAAACGGGTTTTACCCAAACGAAGTAACACTTCTACAGTAGTACCGTTTACTCACCGGAATCAAACGGTCGTTTTTAGCAACTTCACTGTCAAATTGCTGGATGGTAGAACGCTTTACAATCAAAAGGAAATGAGATGTTAAGAAAATAATTGATTAATACTTTTCTCGTAAATTAAAGATTTTAAATGCAACGTCATGCTGTTCTTTTTGAAGAGTTTTTGTACTTGAGACAAGTGGTGCACCAGACTAGTGTAAATAATCAGAGAGTTGCAACTCCAATCCATGTGGCAACTCCCTGTTGGCATATATATACGAGTTTCAGAGAACCGACGAGTTGCTACCGCAAATCACAGCAACTACATGCTTCAATGTACTAGTACCAATAAACTATGTCAGAATAAGCGGAGGGGGGGGGGCGTTAAATTGGTTACTTTTCAAAGTTGGGTCTTTTACCATTGCTTTATATAAAGTTCTTCCTTCTTCGAGGACAGAGTGTAATTTCCCTCTGACAGGAACACATTACATCACAGTTTGAAAATATAGAAAATTGATCAAAACGTTATAAGGGAGAAATGCCTGCCGAGCGCAACGCTTTGCTAGAGGACAAATTAGTGCCCACCTTTGGCTCTAAAACTACCGTATCAAAGTTCTGTAATTAGTTGCAGTTGTGACTTACAGGGTTTGTGTGAAGGAGACCGAGTGTTAGGGGCAAAACTTAGGGAAGGGGAACATGTCACTCATTTGCCTCTCAATCCGTTCCTTTGCCTTTGCCTGCCCCATCTTGTATAAAGTTACACAGTTTACAGGGGCAATACTCACTAGCAAGTTGTGGCCCTCCCCGCCCCCACAAATAAAATCCTGGCGGCGCCTCTGCCACCTGCCTCAGGAGTCTTACAGGCGCCCCGTCTCGTGTTGATGTATGAGAGCAGCTAGCTATGACCAATTATCTGTTTTACCAAATGATCATTTCAATCTTGTCAGATAAACTACCCTTTTCCGTAAGTCGATAGTCACTGACACTTAGAAAAAAAGGCTGTTTTTTAAAAAAAATCTATCTCTGTCATACAACATCCAATAGTTTTTATTTTACCACCACAAGAAAGCCAACAAAGATATCTATCGAACCCTACCTTTTTCTGGGGGGTTGCCATGTGATATTTTGAGCCAAACAATCACTAACCCAAAAAATCGTCAAAAAAGTCAAAAAATGGTAAACATGGGGTGTTTTTGGAAAAAATTTCATTTCAGCACTTAGAAAACCCCCAGCCTACACAATTTTTTCTGAATACCTTGGAAACATCCTAAAAAACATCATTGGAGATAAAAGTAAAAGTAAAATTGCCATAAAGGCCTTATTTTGGTCAAAAATCGTCATTTTCGGTACAAATTTATCGTAGTGTTTAAACACTAAGAAATATTCGCATTCGATAAGTCAACAACGGTAAGACCGATCTTTTCCATTCAAACAGCAAAATGTCCATTATAAGATTCTGTAGGCCAGGCTACCAAGAAATATGAATAAATGGCAGGGGTAGGGTGAGTAACAGGGGCTTGAAGTTGTAGACAGATGCCATTTTCACAAAATTGTCAAAATCAGTCAAAAATTTAAATTTTTAACCCAAAATTCCCTTTCAAATAGCAAAAAATTATTACCCTCAACCCTCCCCCTATCTTTTTTATGCACTAAAACGTCCATTACGAGTTACCTTACAACTCCAGGCAGTCCTATCCATAAGCAATCTTTGTTTACGTACATTCCACCCACACTATGTGTGTGCACAGTGTATGGAGGTCAATGGAGGCAGTGTACTGTAGCGTATATTGTGTGGGCAATTTGAAAGTAAACAAAAAGTAAAATGGGCATACTCTTTCTCCGTCATTTGTGGTCCAGTTTCCTCGAATTTGGTATCAAATGAAAGAGAAAAGGATCCCTAACAATCCCCTGCACCATAAAATACCAACAAAACGTTATGACGTCATCTAATCTGCATATTCGTCAAAAGCCCTTTGTAATGGAAGAAAGAAAGCATCACATGTGGAAACCTACCTTAGAGTTCCTATTAGGCGTGTAGTGTGACTTCTTTCTCCTAGAAGCAGCCGATGCTTTCTCTGCATCCTCCCACGATTTTTTCCTTTTCTCTGACCGTTTTCCATCTGGAGCTTGGCTATTACTTTCAGCATCCTCACTGATTGTACTCTCTATCAAGTCATGTAGCTTACTTGTCCAGTTTCCAGCACATCGAATATGGAGGGAGAATGTATCTAAAATTAACAGAGTATACACTCTAAACAACTGATCAGAGCCTGTAAGGTTTGAACAGAACCTGATCAATTGGACGTTTATCCGGAATTTGATCAACTATTCAATTTGATTTGGTTAAAATGGAATTTAATCTTATCACGTACTTGATCAGATTCTGGTTAGGTACTCGGCTTATCAGTCAAAAAGGCCTACCCAGCGAAAAGGAAGGTGGATTCCGGGATGTCTCCTTCCATGATTACGCCCCTGAGAGAACAGCAAGTTGTGTTACCTCTACAGAGTCAATTACGCTAGACATATATTTTGCCTTTTGTAGTTTAATAAGCTGGTATCACTTTTAAACATATTATCTTTCTTATTATGTCAGAAGACATGTTGATGACGCAACTACCACATATTCAACAAACGAAATCTCTTGGGCAAAAATCCGTTTTGAATGTTTTACATAACAACTTTCTGTTTTTTAATGTGCTATATAGCCTACGATTAGTGTATGAATGCCATACACTGCATTTATAGTTGGGTAAAAGGTAGGAAAAATCGAAGACTTAACAATCACTTCTTTTGGCGGAGTGAAGGTGATGTCACTTCCTATCACAACAGCAAACAAAGCGATGAAGTTATTGTCATGCTGGGTTTTGATTGCTGGCCGAAGGCGAAGAGAATCTACGCCAATTCCGCGGGCGAGTGTTTGTATGTGTGATATGTTTGTGTGTTTGTTGTGTAATCGTGACGCTGAGGTTGCAAACACGGTATCTTGAAGTAGCAATAAGGAGTAGCCTAATTTCGCATTTGATATTTAGACTTTACTATATTGAAATTAGGGTTAAAAACGCTTCTGTGGAGGCGTCAACTGTAACTTGTGGTTACCTGTCATCAGAACTGAAATCTTGTAAACACTATAATGTAAGAAACAAATGGTGGATACATTTTATACTGCGCATAAAAATTAGTCATTTTAAGGGAATGGACCCAATTACTTTTGGTGGAGGTCATAAGTTCAAGTAGGTAACCACAAGGAAAACTACTAAACCTCATGAACTGCTTGTAAAAACTTTATCTCAAAAAGGTAACAATGAGGGATTTGAGACTTTAATGAGGTTGTGGCTGTTGCTAACAAGTACCCTTTTCTTTGGTGGATGTCAGAGGTCACATATGGCCATCGGAAGTCAAACGGCGAAAACCTCGTAATTATGATACCCATGAAGAGTAAATTGAATGATTTTACGGTAAGCGGATGCTTAAGAAGCCTCTTATTTTTTATGGATTTCAGAGGTCATTTGAAGTCACCAGAAGGTAAATTGTAGAAAACTCGTAAGCACGATATCTCAGCACGGGTAACCTTGATGAATCTCTCACCCTTAGAATGTACGGTAGATATTCAACTTTAAGGTGTACCTACAGTCTAAAATTTCAAAACTATATGTTACTTAGCTTGAAAAATTCATCATCACAGGACAAACCTGAGCTGAGATATAAAACGTTGTAACTTACTCACTCAATTGAAAATGTTTCATTACGCAATAATTTGTAATGTCATTCTTGTACTACTCAAATTACTGTCTTTGGTTTCCTTTGTTTTTTGGAAAGCCACTGGCCCTTGTACCAAAATGTAATCACTGTCTTACAGTCATAGGGTGACTTTGCTACATAAGCCCTCTCCGTACAACATACTATGAAAGGGGGCAGTAAATGTTTCAAAGTCTTATAAAAGTCTTAATTTCAAAAGGAAACAAAAGCAGGTAATGTGAGTTGTGGAAGATGGACATCACAAGTTATTGGGTAATCTACTATTTCATATTAAGTGAATAAATTTTAACATATCTCAGCAACTGAGTAAGCAATGAAAATGGAAGTTGTATTTTCAATCATTGATGAATATATTCTTTAAACATTAGATTTTAGGTCCACTTTAAGTTCAAGACAGCTATCTTTGGAGGGGGTCACCGTGAGTCAAATTGTGAACAGTTTGTCAACATGATTTCTCATGACATGAATCTTCTTTTAGCCCAAAGTTAGCAAGGAGCTGACCACAGCTTATCTCTTGCATCAATAAAAGGTAATGAATCTCAACTGTGTTAGCTTAATATGTATTCAAGTCAGTAATGACTTGGTGCTTGCCAACTAGCCGGAGTAAACTAAAGCTTTTGTCATCCTTTTCATCGACCACTGGTGAAATCACCCATGCATGTCAAGCAGTGTAAATGCTGCTTGTACTTTGCTTGACTGGCCAGAACAAAAGCAGTATGGAAATCACAAAACCAACAAGCAGTCAAGCAGACTAACCTCCTTTCCCCGTGTTGTGCCTACGAATTTGGGATTTTAGCTGCATGGGAGGATTCACAGCATGTCTAGAAAAGGGTAATTTTGGGGGATCTTTCACGTAACATGTACATAGCTTACATTAAAATCAAGAAAGATTTTAATGCATGCCAAAGGTCGCAAAAGGTCCCCAGAGGTCCAAATAAAAACCTCATAATCATGTCTCAAGAAGGATAACTTTGAGGCGCTTGTAACTGGCATTCTGGTTTTAGTACATTGCCTTGGCCTATACCTTGTTATCATCGATCAACTAGGATAAATGGTTGCATTACTTGATACTTCCAAGACAATCTCCGAACGCCTGACTGAGTACAACGTGACCTCAAACCTAAATGTCATTATGTCTGCCATCGCCGATTTAAGTCCCACAAGAGGGTTTACCTTTCTTTTCTGGAGCACTGCTGATGGTGAAGGGATGCCACTCATAGGCCGCCAGAGATGGAATCTTGATAAAAACGTAATCACCTGGTTCATATTCAAAGTTGATCGGCTTGGATATTTCTAGATGTGTGACCTATAGCAGAAAGAGTACAATACAGAAAGATATTAATATCCTCTTTGTTAGTACCAAAGAGATAGGAGGGACATGGGGAGATTGCACCCCCAATAAATCTCTTTGAAAATGTTCCAGAATAGCCGCAAAAGCGACATTACAGAAAAAAACACTATTGGATAAGACCTCAGACCCCCGTCTCTGACTTCTTTCTTTGTTCTTAGGTTAAAAGTCTTTCCAAAAACAACCTCAGTAGAGAATGCAGCCTCCTAACTGAGATCATGGCCCCTGGTAGTCGTTTTGCTGACGCCTATGGCCATGTCTGTATATGATCTACACACTATATAGCACGTCAAAAGTACGGTTTAAACTGGGTCACAAGTTCAGAGCTGCAAGAACACTGAGACTAACACTTTTTGACTCCTTAACGAAGGCGAAAGGAAACACGTCCTTAGCGGGTGCCGGGACAGCCCCCTTCAGCTCGAGCTCCGCTCGAAACTGGAACAGCTATCCGAAAATTCGGCTACTGTAATGAGGAGTCACGCGCGGCTGCACGTGCCTGCCTTGCAGCGCGGCCCTCCCTCAAGCACGTGGCTCAGCTCGCCTACTTCGCGGGCAGCTTCGCTGCTGTTTAATTCCCTCGCATTCTCTATCGGGTCCTTCCCTAGTACCCCGTAAAGAATCGGATGTGGGTATGTGTGTGTATGTGTGTGAGTTTCTTTTACTGTCAGACTGAGGACATAAAAACAATGGATTTCAGTGTTCAGAAGGAAACTGACGGATTTCTCAAGTTCTCGTTAGTTTCCACAATTGACAGTCTATTATTTTACTTAGGGTTAAGGAAGCGAACAGAATAGAGATAACAATATGAGGGCATCGATAAGGCTGTGAAAAAAAACTCGTGTGCATATATGTGCGTGTGTTCCAACGATTGGCTTGTAAACACGGTATCTCAAGATAGCGAATACTTTTCATACTTGGAATATAGAATTGCCATATGGAGAGAAAGATCCCTATTGCTTTCGCTGAAGGTTATAGGTCATGTAAGGTCAAAAACAGAAAACCTTAACGACGATAACTTAAGGTAGCAAGCATGGATTCTTTTCATATGCATTTTGATGTGTTACAGTCAGAAGATGAAGCCCATTGTTTTGAGGTCACAAGTTATCTGAGGTAGCCGGAGGTGGAAATACAATATCTCAAGATAACAATGATCGATAATTTTCACACTTGGTTTATTTCTTTATTATATTGAGACGGAGAAAACCCTATTGCGTTTAAGGGAGGTCAACGGTTACTTAAGGTCATCCAAGGTCAAAAATTAAAATCTTGAAAAAACACGATATTTCATGGCGGATGATGTATACTTTTCATACTTGTTTATAGATGCGTTACTTTGAGAAAATCAAATGTAAAACTACGTACGAAAACCAGGGGCGGATCTAGATTTTTACTAGAAGGGGGGTGACAATGAATTGTGGAAGAGTGATGGTCGCCCTCGGGGAGGTTCCTAAGGAGAGGGGGCGCCCGGTCTCCTTTGGAAAATTTGGAAATATGGAAATATGCAAAATGGTGCAATCAGTTTCCATTTCTCCAGCATGTTCATGCACTAGAATTGACAAGGGTGTAAGGGAAGGGGATTAAGTTAAGGCTGCTTAGATGCAAAATGGTGCTGTGTTGGGGCATTTTTGGAACTGATCATATATGCTGGAGATTGTCCATAATTTAGTAAATTGTTATTTTGGTTAGATGAAAGAACAGAGTATGTGGTGTAAGAGAAGGGTATCTTGTCAACAAACCTCCTGAAGCCCCCGCCCCTTTGGTAACTTTACTGCCCTCTACTCTGAGAAAGTTTTTAAGCAAAAATACGTGCGTGGAGTCCACAGAAACATTCCTGGACTTTTACGAAATTTTCCTTTGCTTCATTGCACATTATAGAAGGGTATCTAAGGCTGGTGTCATTACAGTTTTCGTCAGCTTGAAACTTGGACATTTCATGCCGTGATGGTCCTTCTTAAAAGTTCAACAAAGACATCTCATCAGATCAAAGGCGGCATGGGGTATATCTGGTA
>WURT03068841.1:0-13540 GCA_009936505.3 Holothuria glaberrima
GTTAGAAACTGAGCCGTAAAACCTCATCTAACTAACAAGCCACGACTTTTGTAATTTGAACGCATTATGGGCGAACGCCCTGTATATATTAGTCGTACATTTGCAGCTTGGATACCCACATGTGATCGGAGAGGCTTATAGGATAGGGACTGGATAAATGCGCGATTGTGTTTTTGCCGTGCAATCGGGGTTTTTTAAGTTTATTATTTTTTTTTTTACATATTTACAAAATGTTTATTTTTTACCCCCATCTTAAAAAAAAAACAAACAAATTGAGCACATTACATCAGGGTCGAATGTCTTTATGAAATTATACGCAAAAACTGTAGTAACAATTATTTAAAATACCTAGGAAATACTAACATGTTTACCGAGAAAAGCTCAAACACACTGCAAACACTGGTGAATTCTCAGCTATAGAGGTATTTCATGTGACGTCATGCAAGTTGGGATTGCAAGGCATGGGAGAAGGCTAGTTGTGAAATATTCTAAAACTCAAAATGCGAACGAACTTAAAGTCTGTATTAAATCTATACTTGGGAAGAGTTCATTCACTCGATCCAAAGACAGGCTTAGCAGTCACATTATAACGTCATTGCGATTTTTGGGGCAGAAAATTTTTGCCCGAATCTCGAAAAGTTGCCCAAAGTCAAGGGCGTGGATCATCTCCAAAGACGGGAGGGGGGATTTTCACCATATGCGAATCGCCGTCCTTAGGGAGGGGTGTAAGGGGAGGGAGTTCCCCCTCCCCTTTGGAAAATTTTTGCTTACGTAAGGTGATCTAGATGCAAACTGGTGCTACAGTTATTGCTAAATTTGAGTTGGATATATTTCCAAGAATTTCTACTTCTTAAGGAAATCTTTTCATTTTGCTTGTTTAACTAAGAGAATTTTTTACTCAGTTCTTGTGGTAAATCAGAACCACACTCCGCGAAGTAAGTGAACAGTAAATTGTTAGACTACATATACCATTAGCAAGTTTACTCATATCTCAATTTGGATATGAAAGTGATTAGGACTGTGCATGTCAGAGCCTTTCCGAAAGTCTGATAGGGGTAATTCTGGCAAATAACTACATGTGCGCGAAGCGCGCGAAATTTTTGCACTTTTTTCGGGAATTCGATCAAAAATTTGGGAACTCAGTAAAAAATTTGGGCAATCTTTTCACATTTTCTTCATCTTCGCCGAAATTTCACCTATTCTGTACCTGAATTTTGGTCATTTTTTTTGCCCGAATTTTCCACTTCAGAAAATTTTTTTGGGGGAAGTCTGCTCCCTTCCCCTCCGTCTCGTACGCCCATGTTAAAGACAGTAACTAAAAACTATATACTTGAGATACACGGCCTGAAAAAGTTTTCTTGTAATTTGTTTCGTAAAAACTACGCTGTTAAAACTTTCTGAACAATTACAGAACAAATACAAAATAGGCCAAAAATACAGAAAAAGTGTTGTCAATTTGTTAAAAAAACGACAGCATTTTTTCCGTACGCTTCTTCTTTTTTTTTTTTTTTTTGGTCTGTAACTCTATAACATTTTACAAACATTTTAAAAGTGTACCCTTAGGCTTACAAGATATCGGTAACATTTTCTAGGGGATTGGGTCGTTGGGATTGGAACTGTTTTTTAAATTTTTTGCCCGAAAAGAAACCTGCATTACATGAGAAATTTACTCAAAACAAATCTGCCAGAGGAGCAAGTATTTGCCCGAACTCCGGAAAAGTGGGTGGGAGGCTGCATCCCCAACCCCCTAGCACTAAAGCGCATGTCATCTTCTAGAAAAGAATGAGTTTGACAAAATATCTGTTCAACTAGACTCGAGATGTTACCGTACGTAAGTAAACTAGGTGGGCCTAGCTGGAGCTTTTAATGAGGCGGGCAAGATAAAAGTGAGATCAAGTTGTAATAATAAACAGTAAATTTTATCCCCCCCCCCTCCCAATGCCACTTATAATTTGCTCGGGATGGGATGAATGCACCAAAATGTTTTCTTCGGGCGCCACCCATGGCCACTCTTGAACACGGGCCTGGTCCACTCATGAATTATGGGTCCCTTGGCAAAACATTTAGGCTATCGGTCAACCAGACCTAATCGTTTTAAACTACATTTGCGGGGACAGTAGTGTAAATAGTGAAATAAATTCCTGTCCAAGCATTAAATTTCCTACATTTTCAGTTTGTGCTACTCTTCTCCCACCTGTTTAGTAAAACGGCTCGTCAAACAATGAAATCTTCAGACACAGACAACTTAGTTTCTTCTGGTGTCATTCAGATTCCATGCACACACCTGTTACTGACAGATTCTTCAATTCATAGAAGTGCAAGACGAAGGAGAAAACCAAGCAACTTCCCCCGTGGGGAGTTACGTCCTAAGAAAAACAGTGAAGTAGTAAGGGGGGGGGGGCTTGTGCATGGTGCCATCCTCCCACAAGTGTCTCACTCCCCATTCGCCCCCATTGGAAAATCCAAAAATTGTGGCTTAAGTACATGAAGTTCCTCCAGGAAATGATAGAACCCCCTGCATCCCCACGAACACTTATCTTGCCACGCCACTTCAAAAGTGCCACCAATTGAACTGTAAGTGCGTAACTACGCAGACTCAGCTTTCAGAACTCTAAAGCAAATGCCTTCCACGCGTGATACATAGATATTAGAATTGCACATGCATTTTTAGTATTCGATCACTTCCATGATGAGTATAGACATGATTGATGTGCCTCCTTATCATTCAAGCCGACGTGCATGGGTCTATTACCGCGCTGTTATACTCACCGATAACCCTAAACAGAAATTTTGTCCGGCGCATCTGCGGAGAGTAGGGTCAACAAAGGGCAACTGTGCCACTTGGATCCGCATCATAGAGCAGGGTATATCTTGCACTATCATGATCCGCATTGAGTGAAAAACGCCCCTAGTCAGGGTAACCCGACTTCGAGAGCATGTTTCATTTGGCTCTTCAGGTAGCACACCGCCAATTATACCTCTATTGACTTACACACTAATTTTGGTCCGTTTCGTGGCGCCTGCACCCTTGCAGAAGTTTTCAACGGGCACAAGCTACCCGTCATATGAAAGCTGACGAGTAGGCCTTTCGCAACGATTTCAAAGTTTTGTACCATGACCGTCGTTGAGAATTTGAGCTAGAAGGGCCTGTATAATAGAGTGGTAGTTCCTGAATTGTTTACTCCTTCAAAATGCCGTTTTGCATCGCGGAAGGATATATTGCAAAAAAGTGCCTGAAATACCTTCAATTATCTTTATTTATGCAGAATGACTTCAACTACCGCTTTCCCACCACATACACATCACAAACTGAACACATCGCTTCACTAGCATGGTCTAATCTGTCCCCCAAAAAGTTTTTCTAGGGTGTTAAATTCGTATGGTAACCTCCTCCGCTATGATTCCCCTTGAATTAGTGGTGTGCTACCTTGTCATCGAATTCCGAAGGGGGATGTAATAAGATCAAATGTAAACACGTCCCCTACTCAGGGTTACCCTGACTAGGAAGCCCCTTACAACCAATTCCACTTATTCGGGCTTACAACCCGTCCCGGTCTGTTCGAGATAAGCTTGTTTTATCTTTTGCAGCTTTATAGGCTTTTCATTCGGAACTCGTCGTTTTTATCCCAGGACGAATGGGGGCGATTTCCTTTCCTTTCTTTAACCCTAACCTTAAGCCTGACCTGAGCATTTATTTTTCATTTCTCACGATTTCAATGGAATTTCCGAAAATGGCCCCCATTCGTGGTGGGAAAAATTTTTCGCATTTCCAATGGCTTGACAAGTGTTTCTACATTGCAATAAACAGATAGCAGAGTTATACAGTATAGCCTTTTACACTGGATCAAGAGACAATGGCTTCTGCCAACGAAGGAGAAGTATTTCCTCAAAGGAAGATAAACAGTTGATCGAAGCAGGCAACTCCCTGTCCGAAGTAATGAGAGAGTAAACGAATTTATTTAGAGATTCCAAATGGAGCGAACAGTCGTGACTTATAATAGGACACTTGTACACCGTGACTGACCGCAAAGACTGTTCTCCGCTGGGAGGGAGCTGAACCGCGTTTTAGACGGCCGTCCTTTGGGGTAGTGTTGTACCGATACTGCAAGAAATCGATATTACCGATACCGATACTTCAGTTCTCAATATCGGCCGATGCCGACCCGACACCGATATTTAGAAAATAAGCATTCTGCAACTAATCGTAGGTCACGGGCACCACGTAGCATGCGGGGAGGTGAATGTGAGTGTTTCCCTTGAGATGTTCAAACCCTAAATGAAAAACAGTCTACTTGAAAAAAGTGAATATACTTTAAACTCAATTGTAGGCCTACGTTCTGATTATGTTTTAAGGCCCTCGGGACCTGAGAATTCACATATAAAGGTTTATTTCCGCAAAAAATCCCGGGGATGTCCCACTGAAGGGCCTTAATGCGGGTAACTCACATTGACGAATGAACCTCCTTTCTCATACGTGATGCACACAACTGAAGCCTACAATTTTAAGATCTCTAGGAATGTTTCTCCACCCAACAAGTAAATAGAAAAAAGACATAAAATTAGAATTTCTAAACATGTATCGAGGTCAAAGCTTTCCCAAAGTAGCACCATTTTGCACCTGAGTCATCATATGTACACAGATTAAGAGGAGGTTTTTCACAAAGCACCGTAGACACACCCACAAAAAAAGACATTCAATGTATTCAGTTAGAAGCTTTGCCAGAAACAGCACCAATGCACATCCAAGCGACCTTACACGTCTTTCTGTTTGACCCCTCCTGTAATAGACCTCTCTCAGGGCGGCAGTGGGTGATACTAAAAAAGGATCCGCTTGGGTGTCGACTCATACCACGGCAACTCAACAGCGGGTGACCTCCCCTGGGTAATTCCCACCACAACGATTCCCACCCAGACAATTCCCACCCTTGACAATATCCCCTCACCAACCCCCTCACAAGAATATTCGAAAATTTCAGGTAACCGCATGGTGACACTAAAAAAAAGTCGTGGCGCTGTTCATTTATAGTCTGAACCGCCGAGGAGAGTTCTTTGCTTGTCATCGATGCTCTCGAAACAGGCCCGTGGCCTGACAAAAACTAAACGGGACGAGATGCCGGAAGGTAGGAATTTTCGAGGGGCGAAGTGCATAAAAATGTGTTAAGCCAATGACAACTTGAAAACTTCTAGGGAGCGAAACTTTTCTAGAGGGCTTCGCCTATGCAGAAGAGTGAGAGACCAGTCTCTATAATTTAATTTATAACAACAAATTAGTCATTTGTAATATAAATTAATAATTTGTAATAACAAAGTAATAATTTGCAATAATTTGCAATACCAAATTAATAATTTGCAACAACAAATTAATAATTTGTTATAACAAATTAATGATTTGTAATAACAAATTCATGTTTTTAATACAAAATTAATAATTGTAATAATGAATTAATAAATTGTAATAACGAATTAATTATTTGTAATAACGAATGAATAACAAATTAATAACAAATTAATAATTTTTATTTCAATGGCACTATTAGGCTCTCGTACCCAACAGATTGGCCCAAATGGTGACCAAATCTACGACCTCCCAAGTACAGGATGGGTAACACGACCTTTTAAGGAACGGAATCTAGTGGGAATGGCTGTAATTGTAACTTCAAAAATTTATCCTTCATTTCCAAACAAGTAACTTTTTCAAAAGCCACTCGACTCGCTGGCAAAGAGCCAAGTGGCGAAACCACACATTCCTGCTGAAGAGGGCAGGCAAAGAGCTTATTTCTCTTTTATCCCTGTAAAAGGTACTATCTCATTTCAAAAAAGGGGGAAATTTGTGGACCCTTTAATCGTACAAACATGCGTAGAACCGCTCATGATCGTCACTCTACTACAGAGGCTGTACATTCTTGTCTACGTCACTCCAAATTAAAGCTTTTCATTGGTCAAAATAAGTAGGGCTGTGGCCGTCCGTTGATGTGCGCATGCTCATTTGGCTCTTTCAGCTAACTGGAAACAGTGGCACGAATACCTGCACGAGATTGTGTACACACGTAACGAAAGTATGTGGGTACAAGGAGTGTGTGTGATCATGGGTTTATTCATGTGGCGCTCTACGTCTTCACGTACGTACGTTCTTCGTTGCAGATCAGACAACGCCCATAATACAGCTTATTGTTAATGTGTAGCCTGTACGTAAATTGTATTGTCAAGGCACCACGAAAAAACTAGGTGTGCATACATCATCGCATATAGCATACCATCAGTGCACTTGGCAGATTGGCGTCGCTTTGATTACATGCACCGCGCTTGGTCACTCTCACTTATAGGCGTCACACCTACGGAAAACTGTTTTAGTATCCTTACGTTTCATTGGAAATAACTTCTTCAAAAATGGGTGAATTTCAAAACGGAATCTGCGGTTGCCTCGGCAATTTTGGTATGTGTATTTTCACATACTTCATCCCATGCTACACTCAGGGAAAACTTGCCGAATCTGTTGGTGATGACTGCTTGTTGTGCGGTGTGGCATTGTTAATTCCACTCGTAAACATCTACGCCAGGCTCACTACCAGAGGAAAAGTACGGGACAATAAAGGTATTGAAGGGGGCTTAATTGGAGATCTAATCTGTGTCTTGTGCTGCCCATTCTGCGCCCTGATGCAAGAAGCACAAGAAATGTCTGTTGCTACACCGCTTGGAGCTGGTGAATCTATCGCAAGATCTTAGACACGGTCCAGTAATGCTGCCTTGGGACAGTCGGTGAGACCCAAGAAACTTTTTGTAACTTAGCTTAGAGTACTTTTTTGATCGATTGAAAAATGACATTGGCATGCTGTTCAGTTCAGTAACATTATTCTCATTTCCCACTGTTGGCTGTTCACTGTCATTTATTTCGTTTTTTTGGCCCGGCGTCCAGTGTCGAACGTTTCTCAATCGTCGTCAAATTAGTCAAGATGTTTGGCCCCACGTGACATGGAGTTGGAACTTTCAGCAGGCCGAGTAAGGTTAAGCCTACCTCAGCACCAAACCAGGCAGACAAAGCTCATAACTATCTTGGGACTCTGGAAGACCGCTTTTACCTATACTGCAGCTGGTGTTACAGCGGTCACACTATCCTTTGTGCACATGGACGGTCGTCGCCGCTGTGGGACAACCCATGAAAGTGGGATGCTAACGCTGTCATAGAAATCATCACACAACGGCCGACAAAATGACCAAGTGATTGTCAACGGATAGGCTAGGCCCGCATCTGGAAAAAGAGTACCAGAATGCACGACTGACGATGGCAATTTCGACGCGGAAGGCCCGGTTGCCTAAGCGTTAAAACCGTTTCCTTTGGATGTAGCCTCTCGACCTATCAAGGCTGCTGACCCAACTGCTATGTCTCTGTTTGAATCTGGATTGGAGGTAACCCGTAATCCATTTTGGATGGGATTATAAATATGGATAACTGAATTTTAACCAAAGCAGTTTGATACTTGGAACAGCTGGAAATTGTATGACAAAATTCTCGTAAGAAAAATGCTGGATACCATGAAAGTGATGCATTCATCTGGATAAAACAGGTGATCTAACAAACAACGACTAAGAAATTTTGTTGTGAAATTGACCTTTTCCAGGTAGTCAACACTGGTCACCCTAGGAGACTAAGAAGAGAAGTTCCTCTATGGACAACCTTGAGGTCAACTGCAGCTATACTGTATACACTAATTTAGGCATACCCTTGTTTTATAACTGAAGCAATCGACTTCTTGTACCTTAAGGCTTAACCAGTAGGCAGAGTAGAGTACTGGTTAAAGAAGTTTTTGTAATTGTTAACTGTTTAGCCTTCATGCTCTTCATCAGGGAAATGAAAAATTATTACAATATGCCCCTTTCTCACCCTTGGCATGTATTCTATTTTTATCAGTGAGACCTAAAAATAAAACTTTTTTTTTTAATTCACCACCAAAATGGTGGACTTTTTTAACCACAGTTATTAGTGGAACAAATTTATTAGCCGTGTGAGAATGAGGTAGTTGCTCAACACCATTTGAAGTAAACAAGTTAACTGGCTAATCATCTAAATTAACCTTGTTATTGTTTATTAAAGTAATACAGCTTACAGATGCTGCTAAATCACCATTCCTAATCATGAAGTTGACTGAGAACAAAACGTATGCATGGTTAAACTTAAACAGATGGCAGATTTATAGTGATATTCATATAAAATTGTTGCTATTAGGAGGTGTTGGTTGTATGCATGTGGTTTTTGGCAAAATGTAGTGTCTAGATTGCAAATTGTTGTATTCTTTGTTAAGAGCTTATAAGCATTTACATGTTACATGTCTTATCAACTCAGATGTCTTCTCAAGCAACTCATTCAACCTTGCATATGAAATTACATGACCTATGTTATATATTTTTTGATTTTAAACTTGCCATGTTATCTGTAGTTTGTGGACTAATTCTCAATTTGGAGAGCTGACCTGTATCTTTCCCTAGTTGACTTGGTTTGTGCATTGAAAAATGCTCAACTTAGCCTATTCAAATTACTCATTGCTCTTTCCTGCTTATTCAGCAAAATCATGTGTGACCATTATTTACCACAAATATTTGAAATAGCCTCTGAAAATGAGGCAAATCAAATTTGATTGTTTTAACTTTTTAAGTGTTCAAGATAACATTTCTGACATTTGCAGACATTTCTACATTTCAAGGTGATTGAAAACATGCAAAACATTGTCAGTCTGTTACGTTTCTTGAAGGGCATTCTTTCAGTTGAGCACTCTTTACTTGTTAAAGCGTATGCCATGTTATTTATACGGCTGTCAGTTTGTGTTCCTTCAGGCTAAGAGCATGCACTGAGTTAAATACCGTAAAGAGAAAATTCTTACTGAGTGTATCCAAACAAGCTGGTTTTACTTTGTTATACAGTGATGTACCGTGAGAGGGAAAAGCTTGCAGGCTCCCTCAACCCCCTTCTCCCCACCCCCCCCCTTCTTAAAAAAATTGCTGTTAAAAGTTTTCTGCTTTCTGTGTTTAAGGCATTTTTTGGATATCAGTGTGAAACTTTAATGCCACATTTATTGTATTGTGTGGTTCAAAAGTATTTTTACCTAAATATTTGCACAACAATGTTTATGACAGCAAGTCTTTCAAGAAATTGCCATCAATTTACTTCTACAGAAGTTGTTTGTGACATTTTGATGCCTTTTATGACATCTCTTGACTAAAATCAAACCTTCATTAAAAGAATCTTTTGAGTAGAACAGAATGATAAGGCTAGTTATCACATTTTGTGAAGCAGTTACAGAACAAAGGTCTGTTTTAATAATCCATTGAATTGATTGCTCTAGGCAGACCATCCAGTTTTTAGCACCTGGAATACTTGAGTATGCATAGAACTAGTTTGCCATGCATAATACCATGGAGAATGATTGTTTGGTTAGCAGTCAAAACGTTGTTTTCTAATGCAAACATGACCTCATAATGTTTCACTTTTTTCAAGAGGCTTTTTTTCCATTGGGTTTATACTCGCCATTGGTTTCTTAGAGGCTTTTATGGTGGTCAGATCTTCCATGTCTCTTCATCCATGCAACTTTTATTGCACTTTGTTATACTTCTATCTCATATACTTATTTCTAATCGATAGTTTAGTCAGTCCCCAAATACAGGTAGTTTCCTCCCAACTTTTGTTGTCAATATTTTTTTCTTTATATTTTTTGGAACATTTGATTTTCAGTTCAGGACTTTTCTTCTTTATTCATATGGAAGGGAATAATGTTTGTATTGAGGAAAAAGCTTCAGCCATTGTTACAAACTTTTCCTCTTTTGCATTGGTTCCAGAAAGCATCGGGATGTACAGGCGGCATACCCAAGGGGCCATCCCCAAAAGGCCGCAAATTATGTACACTCGGTGTACCATGTTCTCTTCAGTAGATTTTGCAGTTGAGGGAGGGGGTGGGAGGTGCTGAGCAGTCACTGGATGATAGACAAACTGGTAATTCAGTTCAAAACAATTTTAATGGTATACAGGGGGTAGGAAGGGATGGCACAGTGCCCTCTTCTTGGTATGCCACTGACACAAACCATGTAAATGCACCATGATAATAATGGCAGATTGGTAATTCTCATGATAGTGAAGGCATCCATTACCCAGTAAAAGAGATAACATCAGAATGGTAATGGCAACACATTTTCAGACTGTGTTGCCAGGAAGGGTGGCAGTTAGAGGTGTAGATGGGGGGAGGGGGAGGGGGGTAAGGTGTTTATGTTTATATGTTTACAAAGTCCTTTTTATCTCAGTCTAATGAAAAGGGAAAGGGAATGTGACACTCTATGCCAGTGGAAGGTTTTTTTTGGGGGGGGGGGATGAAACATCTACTCTTCATGCATACAGTGGAAGGGTGGGATCAAAAGTTGATTAGGGGGCGCTTAAAAGAAGTAATGCATAAATCACTAAGGCCAGTAGAATTTTTTGAGGGATAATTAGGCAGTGGTAAATTCGAGCAGGTCCTGGTGTCGTAATTATGGTAGGCATGGACTATTTTATGTATTTTTTTATTTTTTGCCCCAAAACTGGTTTTCGTCGATGTATGCAAGCGAACAAATTTTCTCACCCACCGTTAGTCCCACTCTGATTAGGGTAGCAGAGTGAGTTCATTTTATCCGTTGGACTGCGGTTTTGCTAGAGATTCGGACATATTCGAGCCGTAAGTTGGAACCATGATGGAACCAGGGAGTTGGTGGAATAATAGTAGCGGCCTGTACTGCTTACATCCACTGTCGTGCGGATGTATGACTCCCGATGCCCATAAATCATCTGTGAAAGAAAGGACAATTTCAGCTACACGTTACTTGCGAATAGGTTGATTCTTTGCGCATGCGGCAGGAACACAAACCAGGAAACCACTCGGAAGGGAACTGAGTGCGGAGCAGTGCAGTAGGTATGTATGGGGTGAAACTTTGTAAGGGAGACGGGCAATGGGTTCTGACTCACCAAAGCTTTCCTTAAAGGGAGATAACAGTCGCATTAAGTTTACTTTCAAAAGTCTGCGAAATGTTACAAATCTATTTCGCTCACAGTAGCTTTTATTATGTTTCTGAATAGAACCATTGAATACTGAAAGCAAACCAAGGAGTTTTCTGCATGAATTTAACAAATAACAAAAATATTGTCACGTGATTGATAGAAGCCATTCCTGAATTAGGATGATTACAGTAATTAAAATGTGGAGGGGGGGGGGGCGGGAGCTGCATTTTCCCTCAGTTAAAGGCCTTTCTCGTAAATGCCCACCACCACCTCAAAACCCGATTTCCTAGAAACGACGGTCGAGAGAGTACAGATCATTTTCGATGTTTTATTTTATTTTTTTTTTATTTTGGTGGGGGCGCTAGGGGTGGGAATGAGCACATATTTGTCCGAAATTCTCCAGTAAACAGTGCTTGAAATAGAGCAAACATTAGTTCGAAAACAAAAATACTTTACCTTGAGGGTTTCCTGGTTATAGCAGGGAGCTGATTTTCAAATAGCACTCCCTGGTTACAGCCACGCTTTGAATGCCCGTAACGACAGCATTTGCAGTACAGTATCAAACACCCCCCCCCCCTCCCATTTGCTCACCTACCCGTGAACCTGTTTTAGCCACTGACTGCGGTTGGCCTTAAAATTAATTCGTCAACTGGTCAAAGAGGGAGGTGGTGTCGGCAGAGGGGCGTGCTGTTTTGGGTATTGCTAACTGTGTAAACTGTACTCTCGCTGGAAAAGACGCACTAACAATTTCCCCGCCATAACCGTCTCCCTCGCCCATGGACAGGTAGATTTAAATAGGCAGCGAGACACAACCACGTCGTTACACAGTTGGATAACTTCAAAATAGCATGTATACACACAAAATTTTCAATTTATTATAAATTCATTTTCCTCTCTTTACGTGGATTATTGTGTTTACTTTTTCGTCACGGAAAGTCCAATTATTTTGCTCTAACGGTAGTACCAAACTTCACAAACATTTTACCACGCGTTGCCAATAGTTACGACTCTTACTGACATCAACAGATAGGTCACCTTTCATTTTCCCCCAAAAATATTGCAGTGATGTTTTGATATCGTTAACAACCAAAGATACGTTAACTTTTCTTGTAAGTTTGTCAGAATCCAGTTTCTTTGAAGTAAATTTCCGATTGATCGATCATTTTGAGGATAGAACAAATGTAGCCATGGTTACGATAAAAACAACAATCATTTTCAATAGTTTGATCGATTGTTGGTTGTATTTTGATATCAGCTTAAAGAAACGACGTGGTAACAAGAACAAGTTAACAACGTAAAATGCAACAGCAATGGACTATAATTAAACTTAGTCGCTACGGATGCAAATTATGAAGTCAATGGCAACCATTTTCTTTCACTTTAATTCTAACTTTATTACAGGCATCAGTTCACTGGCCGGCTGGATTGGCTGCTAGAATGCTCAGGGGGGAAGAGAGCCGTTGGAACCGATATGGGGGGGGGGGGGGGGCTACATATTCCCCAATAATGTTAAGCTGGATTTGTTTATGGTCTAGAAATCGTCAAAATGTTAGAAATGTCAAAATTTCAGTTTAATGCTTTAGTCCCCATCATCTCATTAGAGATCTTATGACGGCCGTGAAAAATAAACGATTTACTCCTTTAATTGATTCAAAATTAATTAGAAAAGACATACCAAAGATCAGTGGCGCACGCAAAATTTTGCCGAGGGGAAGTGGATCAGTCACTCAGGCTAGAGGATTGTCCGGCGACATTCCCCAAGAAAGTAACCCTCCTACACTTACGGGGGTGTTTGAAGAGGTCACGTGGCACACCGACCCGTTGATGTCCTACGAGGTTCGTCTCTTCCAGTTATCCATAAAAACAATGTGCAAATGACTGTAACAAGTAGTGCCGAATAGAGCTCATATGGCACGAGAGGGCACCACAAAACGCAAGAGCTTCCTGGACCTCGGCTAGACGGACTTGGCGCGCTACGCTTTCGCACAAAATCGTGTACCCTTCTCGCACATTATGTGTATATCTAATGAGTCAATATGTTCGATATCTACTATATGGGTAGTATCGTCTGGACCCAAATTTAATTTTATGCTTCAAGAGTTTGACGCCTTGAACAGTTTCACTGCAGCAGTGGCATATTAAGGAGGGGAATTGGGGGCCCCAATACCCCTCACTGTTGCCGATGTTTTCGTAGTACCTAAAATATGTAATTATTTTATCGCAAATTTTACTTCAAAGGCAGTATACGTAGCACCAGCTTGCATGTAAGGACACCTAAATTTCCAAAATATACAAAACGCTCCATCAGGCCGGCGATTTCAGAACATCCTACACCCCTCGCCCCTCCCCCCTCCCGTGAGAGAAATCCTGCATGGATACGCCACTGAAAAATGCAGAACCGTAAAATAGATCATGCAAGCTTTAGTCGAAGCCTACGTGACGAAATTTCAGAGTCAAAATTAACTTCGCCGTGATATAGTGCTTACACTCTAAAAAGCGTGTTTAGGAATTAAACACATTTTTTGCCCC
>WURT03068852.1:0-13539 GCA_009936505.3 Holothuria glaberrima
AGATATTGTGCTAACAACAAGGTTTTCAGTGTTTGACCTTTGGTGACCCCAGATGACCTTTAACCTCTACCAAAAGCCATACGGCACACCTTCTCACTATGGTGGATCTATATACCAAGTATGAAATCCCCAAGTGACCCCAGATGACCTTTGACCTCCACCAAAAACACCAGGTGTTATCACCTTACGATAACATATCCACATACCAAATATGAAACCTATCCACGTTTCCTACCTTGAGATATCGCGTTGACAAGGTTTTAGTGTTTGCCTCCTGGTGACCCCAGGTGACCTTTGACCTCCACCAAACACGACAGGGTAAACCTTCTCACTATGGCAGATATCAAGTTTAAGCTTTGTCCAACTTTCCCTTGTTAAGTTACAGCGTACCGATGCAAGGGTCACATACACACACACACACACACACACACACATGCCAACCTGACTACATAGGTTCCTTTGCTAAAGCAAGGAACCAAAAAATAGCCCCAATAAACATGATTTCGGGTGCGACTTTCAGATTTTCGAGTGCTACTGTACTCCATTAAATGTCTAGAGTCGATAACTGAGCTATATTCACTTTCTCAGTATAAACCTTTACCTTAGCCCAAGTCACTCTCAGAGGAACAGTAAAAAAAAAAAAATACCCGGAAGCCTGCAATATTTCAATATATGCACTTGGATATTTCACACACCCATGATCCTACCGTGCTTTATCTCTACATGACCAGAGTGTGTAAGCTTACACGTGTTGTTTTTAGGGTTTCACATAGCAGCACATAATGGATGCACGCACTATATACATCCATACTTAAATATCTGTTCGATTCATGCTACATCTGTTCGATTCATGCTATATCTGTTCGATTCATGCTATATATTAGTTAAGATAAATCTGGCAGCATGCCTCTGGACATTTTCTATAGTATTCTTATCAGATTGTGTATATGGGTCCCAAATGGTACAGCAGTAATCGAGAATGGGCCGGACAAGAGCAAAGTATGCTGCAGTCTTAGTATCGACGTCACACTGCGAAAGGTTACGCCTTAGTAGGCCCTAAGTTTGGTTTGCCTTAACAACTAATTGGTTTATATATATCTTTTCCAGTTCATGCTGGAGGAGTGTATGACATCTAAGTATGGGTGATGATTTACATGTTCCAGAGTGTGATTTACCATTTGATAGTACGGGTTTGAATTTGTTTTAAGGGTGACTCTCATTGTAAAGCACTTAGATTTATTAAACCCCAGCTGCCAGGTTGATTCTCACTGACACAAATTGTCAACATTATGTTGAAGGGTTCTTGTGTCATTATGTTCTCTATTTCCCGATACAGGATACAATCGTCGGCGAATAACCTAACGCTAGATTTGATATTTACCAGCAAATCATTGATATAAACTAGGAAGAGTAGGGGTCCCAAAACAGTGCCCTGAGGGACACCAGAGATGACCTGAGATTTATTGGAAGCCACCCTGTCAATTAAAACCTGGTATCGGTTGGTAAGAAAGTTCTTGATCCAAGTTAAGATGTTATTTAGGATTCCAACATGTTTAAGTTTATTAAGAAGGCACTGATGGGGGACTGTGCCGAAGGCCTTACTAAAATCCATTATGATTAGGTAGGTCCACTTGACTTCTGTTATCTAAAATCTTCATTAGGCTATATCAATTATCATTTACAAGGGCAGATAGTTGAGTTGCGCATGATCTTCCTTTACTGAAACCATGTTGCACATCGGCAAGTACGTTAAATTTGTAATTAAGCTACAAGTATCTCATATGCTAACACTGTGCACTTTGGCGTTCGATTCCAACAGCCACTTGTCACTAGCCTACACTACTCGCGGTCTCACCAAATTTCAATCTGTAATTTGTAAAAATTTTGTGATGATTTTGGAATCGTGATAAATGCACTCGTGAGACTAGGCCTACATCATACACAAAATGAACATTTTCAGGAGAGCACACGTTAAGCCTTTCTAACCACATCATTCACGTCTTTGTATGTACTATGACTATGAGTAGCCTAGGCCTACAGGAGCTAGGCCTAGGCTATCTGTCAATCATAAACTGAAAAAGTTTCAAAGAGTTTCGATCACGGTGTATCACGACCAACAACGTACATAGGCTAGCACGTCGTGTACTCGATTACACTTGCTAGTCCGTTGAATATTATTATGCAGGTGCCTGCAGGTCACTGCTACATAAATATTTCCTTGAATCCGGATTCGAGGATACGGAGCTGCGTGTAGGGTGTAGGCTACTACCGTTATGCTTTGAGTAACGTTAGGATAGGGACAAGGCCTAACGTTAGCTAAGCTGTAAGTTTTGAACAAGTGGAATCTACTTACATACATCCCGACGACCTCAGGCCTGTTTTTATCAAATGTGTCATAGTATTGCTTAACAAAAACATTTGCTATTTGAATAACACCGTTGATATCCATCTAGCCTCCTACGAGTCCTGGGCTAGGCCTAGGCTAACAACTACTCGTTTGGCTTAACGTAAATAGATTAGCTAAATTCACCTGCGGTAACCCCGCCGAACGTAACGTGTTTACATTTGGTCTGTTGAAATACTGAACGTTACCTCGCGTCAGGGTTACCCTCACTACTGCAGTGTACTCCGAATTTGAATGGGAACTGCCGTGGGCCAGTGCTTTGCGCCACTCCTTCGGAACTTGTCCGGAACAATATGAATAACAGTAAAGTGAGAGTCACAGAAGTACCATTATAATGTGCCTCGGAATGATTAACAAGAGACGGGGGGGGGGGGGGAACTTCTAAGTAGCCTACCGATAATAAGAGTTCAAAAAGCGAGCCGGGAACTTAGATCAGTATGTCGGACAAGCAGCCTAAAAACTAGATCTGAGGGATCGAAGCAGCTCCCGTGGACTGGACCAGGGGGTAAGTGCAACTGTTGAAACTCCGGTGATGATGATCCCTGCCTGACTACCCCCGGGAGAAAAAGAGAAGCCTATAAGCCCACCACCGGCCATAGGCGTCAATCCTGGGGGACGGGGAACACGACCCCCACATTTCGATGAGTGGGGGACACAATATCAAATGCCCCCCGGTACCACATTTCGCCGTAAAAGAGTAGTGCCGTACGTGGCTCTATTTGATTAGGGCCTACATGTCTCAGCGTTCTGCATTCATATCATCGTATATGAGAAGTTCAGCTTTATGAAAAGTACCAAACGGTTTACCTGTTTTTTGCTCTCAATAGGACAATTTCTCTAATAAGAACCCAAAATTTTGGGTGCGCTACGCGCGCTTAAGATTCACTCCAGTTTCCTCAATACTTCCATTCCACATAGCTAGATAGCATAAGTAGGGACGTAACTCAATAGAATTAATTGGAGGTGACGATAATTTTGCCCTGCGAAATCAGCCAAAAACATGCCCTGTGACTACAAAGGTTAATAGGGCATAAACGCTGATCCTGTCAATGAATACTGTGGATTCATTTACTTTGTCGGCAAACATAGGCGTACGGGACTCTTCCAATTTGGGAATCTCAAAAAGTTGCCCGAATTTTGTTGCAGTCCAGGTGCATAATATAGAGCACCAATCCACTACACCGGCGGGCGAAGCGCGCGAAAATTTTTGCACATTTTTCGGGTATTCGATCAAAGAATTCGGGAACTTAAAATTCGGGCAATCTTTTCACTTTTACGTTATCTCTGCCGGAATTTCATCTATTCTGTGCCCGAAATTTTATCGTTTACTGCCCGACTAATTTTGGACCTAAGAATTGGGGGGCATTCTTTCCCCTGCCCCCGCCTCGTACGCATATGTCGGCAGCCATGCCACACAAAAGAATAGAACTGTACATTGTGTGTATTTCAAAGTCGAGAGCCTCATAACATAGTATAACAAGTATACTTAATCTTTACTTTAATCTTTATATAAACATGGCAATGATGGTATGCATGCATGATCCACTAGCACTGTAAAAACAGTTTTTTTTGTATAATATATACCTAAATAAATAAACAGCCATTTTAACTTTTACTTGAAAGTTGAAACCTCTGCTTCATTATAGGCCTCTACGCAGTGTAACTTGAAAAGAGTTTACTTTTGTTTAGGATTTGCATTTTCTCTGTCGACCGGTCATTTAAGACGGTATCAATGTTGACCGTATGTTGTCTGTGAGATCTTTCTCACAGGCGGGCAGAAAGTAGTCGTTCAACTGCTCGTCGGACATTAAAATTAGTTTGGGTTCTGATCTAATCCCGAAATCTAAACTGTGACATTGCAAAGCGCGCGAAAATTTTTTGGGTTTCAGCCTTCACAAAAAAGAATCTTTACTTATTTAAAGCTCATATTAGTCAATTGTCGTAAAAATTATGTTTACTTCTTTTCTATTGTTTTATTTAATTTCGAAACTTATTATCAAACTCTCAAAATATATTAAGACTTTTGCCCTGCGAAATATATATTTTTGCCCTGCCAGAGTCACATTTTTGCGAGTTGGGGGGGGGACCACCCCAATCCCCCGCCCGGCGTCGCCCACCGTAGTTAGAACCCTGGTGCAGTGTATGTATAGGCCTATGTATATATATATATATAACGCTCCAAACGCCTAAGTATGAGTCGCAGTGAACAGCTCAATTGTAACAAACAAATCCCGAGAATTTTCAATGTTTTTCCACGACGATATATGCTTGAGGCTTTCAGACAGGTACGGAGCAAATGTTATCAAACTGTCATGTGCTAGACTTCTCGGTAAGGATTGGATTCAACGAAAAAGGTACGTTGTTTTGCTAACAAAAGAAGTTGTTTCCATCCACGTTTCCCATTGGATTAAAATTCGCAACTATATGGATACTCATATCAGATGACCGTTATTATCCCTGATTGTACCTCCACGTTTTTTGGTTGAGAAGTGTCTTTCTTCATGTTATGCGCCCTGACGTTAGGGGATGTGGTAAGATCAAATGTAAACACGTCCCCGGAAGGCAGGAATTACCCTGACTAGGCTTTCAGTGTTATTACCTTTCCACACTGGTTATAAATTTTGGAGAAGTCCTTACAATAATGATGATAAAAATCAGTGGTGTAGGCAGGATTTCTCTAATAGGGGCATGCAGTATGCTGTGTGCCTGGGGAGGGGTTCAAGGAGAGGGAGTGTCCCCCCTTCCCCACTTTGAAAATTTTTGAAAAATTAGGTGTCCTTTACATGCCATCTGGTGCCACATTTTCTACCTTTGAAGTAAAAATTTGTGTTAAAATATTTATGTATTTTGGGTATTAAAAAAAAAATCGGCATCAGTGAGGGGGGCATGGCCCAATTGCCTTAAATACGCCACTGATAATAGTAATATAAGTTAAACCATTGAAAAACACAATGCTGAATTATCGAATACATAGGTACTGGAGCAATTCAAATCAGAACTTCATTTTACCAAGGAAATTTTTTAAACTATTGATTTCCTTTAGCTACATCATTGCAATTTATTTTACTTTCAGTAGGTGCCCGAAAAATTCTCAGCATATTGGCCGAATTTTCACAGAAATTTTTGTTTGGGGGCTGCAGCTCCCGCCTCCTATGCCTATGGATAAGGTTTGGTTAAATGGAGAAGCACAAATGTTCACAGAATATCTCACCAAGTCATTGAAACATACAAACAGCTAGGATATAGACTTAGAGAGCTATTACTGACATTTTCTGAGTTTGGGGGAGTAATTTAATAGATCAAATTTCTGATTTTCTGCAGGTTCCATAATTTCCGAGATCGCTCATACCATGTGCTTAATTTTTACATGCCGGCTTTACTTGTGGCCCACAAACCACATTATTGAGCCTATAAAACAATCATAATCAAACTTTTGTCACTTAATGTGTTGAGGAAAATGTCAAAATTTGAAAGTATGCTATTGTACAGGGCCTGGCTATGCCCGCAGAGCAGGGGGCCAAGCCAAGGAGCAGGGGGACTGGCCCCCAAATGCCCCCACCTTGGTTACGGGCCTGTTTCCATGACAAAGGTTGCATGCAGAGTCTGCACAGAAACTTTCGATTCCATAACAAATTATGTATCTGCCAGTCAAAAGGTGAGTCTTCTGCCTGGTAATTCGTAAAAGCGTTCAGCTTTCGTAAAATATGTCTTCCCCCAGAATTCCCTTTCTATGCTTTCCTACAATACTGTGCTCTTCCACAATTACTCCTTTACACATGATCAATCAGCCTTGTTGTAAGGCAATAACTAATTCACAACAATAATTTACAGCAATAATAAATTCCAGTGCTCTGTAGACAGCATTGCATGATAATAATTACCCCAGCAATGAGAAGAGGTGAAAATTTTGATAAGTTTGCAAAGAATTTGAGAAAGGTTTGGTAGTTTCAGAACAATTTGTAACAGAAAATTAAAAATTGACGCATGACTCAACACCATCGCCACTGACGTTTATACAGGAGCAGACTGGGGAGGGAAAGTGGGTGGAAAAGGCCATGACTGGAGGGCAAATACTCCCTCCCCCTTTGGTGGTGCTACTGCTGTAGAGACTGAATTTTAGAAATTACTTCCTTACACAAAGGTTATCAATGCTTGAGGCAATCTGAGACTGTTAACTGCAACTTGATTTATACCTTCAAATCCTACCTCGCCAAAGACTGAAATTTGATTCATGTAATGGGGGGTTACATGAGTCTCTGACCCTCTTCCCCATCAGCCACCTGCTTACACAGGTGACACACAAGTGGAAATCATTTTTCAAACATAACTATGCCTTTTCGGCCAAGATTGACACTGGTTCCTATCTTCTATTTCGAACAAAACTTAACTTGGTGGTGGTGCATGTAAGTTAGGGGGCTGCGATAAGATCAAATGCAAACACGTCCCCTACATCAGGATTACCATGACTAGGGATATTTAGGCTGCTCCATATCCCCTTCTCACCACCGTCTCGACAAAGGAGCTGTCGGAACTTGGGGTCTCTGGCATGGCCCAGTCCCCTGTCGGGAAAATTCTGTCCCCACCCATGGTCGGCTTACTTACTTTGACTTTCAAAAGGGTCATTTCTACGATAAAACCCAAAATTTTGTCCACTCTTCCTCAGTTCCGTTACTTCAGCATAGCCAATAAAGTACAAACCCTTACCATCTTTTCAATTAACTTAATAAGTAGATTACATGGATTTATGACGTCAGGAATTTCATCTCATTTCACTAAACTTACTTAAGGTTCTCTTGTGTTTGTCGTGCGGTACGGCTAGTGACTCGAGGAAGGAAGTATATAGTCGTACGGGACTCTTCCAATTTGGGGGGGGGGCATAAAATTTTTCAATTTTTTGCCCGAATCTCAAAAAGTTGCCCAAATTTCGTTGCAGTTCAGGTGCATAAAATAGACTACTAAACCACTACATGCACGCCAAGCGGGCGAACATTTTTGCACATTTTTCTGGCATTTGACAAAAATTTGAGAACTCAGTAGAAAATTCGTGGAATCTTTTCACAGTAACTTCATCTCTGCCGGAATTTCACCTATTCTGTGCCCGAATTTTTGTCGTTTCCTGCCCGAATTTTCGACCTCAGATTTTTTTGGGGGGCACTCTGCCCCTGCCCTCCGCCTCGTACTCCTGTGGGGAAGTACAATGTAAGTTGTGACCGATAGGGACCAATGCCCAGTTAATTGACCTGTAAAAGCTTTAAATCAGTACAGATTCTTTTTAGAGTAGGCTTACCCCAAAAATTTTCGCGCGCTTCGCGCGCTTTTCCACAGCTTAGAAAAACATTAAATCAGCGCGGAGCTACGTTTCTCTAGTATATACAAATTTTATTTAAAATATACCCCGCAATGGCATGGCATAGCACACAGGTTTTTTTAAATTCCCCCACCAACCCCTCGACGGCATCCTGGCTTTAGGTGCTTCGGGTCGCTACCCCCCTCCCCCGTCGGGCAAATTCCGGTACCACCCCTGGAGGGATGGGGAAGTTTTCCTTCATATATATTACTTGTAAATGTGTTATGAAGCAATGGACTTGAAAATGGAAGCTTTATTTGTTGAAGGGTAGCAACTATTTTTGATTGGTGACTATTTTCACTCGGATGGCAGGTCGCCCCTCTAAAACCCGGCTGTGGAGAACACTGGGATCTAGTATAAAAAGAAGCAAAATATAGCACCATTTTGCATCTATGCCCTTTGAGACAGCAAAAAATCAATAGGGGAAGGGAGACATGACGGCGAACAAGAATGGGGACGATGAGTCGATTTTGCCTCCCCACACCAAAAATTGGCTACGATGCTGAATTTACAGAAATTTTTAACAGTGTAGCGACGTAACAAAGGGGACAGGGACCTAGTCGAGCGAAAACAAAAGTAAATGCTGGGTGAAAGGATGTCTGTCCATACAATAGCGTTGTTATTACGACAAGGGGTGGGAACAGGGCCATCGCGACCTGGAGTGTGGGGGTGTCTCACCCCTAAGGTTTGTCAGACCAGTTGGAATTTCTGATATCTCAGTCTATCACATTTTCCGACTGAGCCTGTTCCAACTTTGCATGTATTTTCCAACTGGATTAAGTGAGAAAACTGCCAAACGTTATTTTCCTCACGTAAAATCAAATCAAAACTGTCCTTTGTCGTTTTATTTCATGAAAAATTTCGGCGCGCTTTGCGCGGATGCGTCACGGTGTGCACTCCACCTCATTACCATTATTAAGGTAATTATACATTTAACTGTTCTGATCACAACATTTTCCGAAAAACAGAGATACATCTCCAAACATCTGTAGGGGCCTCGCATCAACACATCAAATCTAATTTGTAGCATGATGTGGAAGGTTGAAAGTACGTTTTTGCCGTTATACATTTTTCAAAAAACAAAAACACAAAAAAAAAAAAAATTACCGAGCGCTTCACGCGCAGTCATGCATTATCGGTATATAGGCTATCACCTATTCTCTACCTCCTGGCCCTTCCCCATTGCTGGAAGCATGTTCGCCTAGATTTTCGTTCAAAATTAGTAAAAATAGGATAAATGTAAAATGCTTGTCGTCATATCATACTTTATCATTTGGATGTCAGGTAATAAGCATTATGTCATTGCCCCATTTTATATAATTGATCCAGAGCTTGCAGGAGGCCTTTACAGGTATCTGCCAGCCTTAGACGCCCTTCTATGATGCACAATGAAGGAAAGAAAATTTTCGAAATAGTCCATGAATGTTTCTGTTAACTCCACGCACGTATTTTTGTGTAAACAATTTCCCCGACGGGCCTGCTTGTAACCAGGCGCGTAGCTACGGGGGGTAGGCACACCCCCCCCATGAAAGCCTCTCGCCCCCTAGTCGCCCCCACTGGAATTCAGGCTCTTGAAAAAAAATCGGCTATATTTTTCACCTTTTGCCTCACTCAAATTATTATTCTTGGTGCAGCTAATTCGACTGTATCCATCTCATATTTTCGGGAAGAAAACGGAACCCGTCTTATTTAATGCAAAGTTTCGGAGCGCTTCGCGCGCATATGTCACCTTGCACACTCCGTATCTTATAACCATTATTGGAGCAATAGTACATTTATTGTGACCAAAGCCCTTTTACGACGAAAGTACATCTTCGACCTCTGCAGGGACCTAGCATCAGTCGAGAATCTCAGAGCAATATTATAGCACAAGTAGCGTACACGGTAACATTCGTAGCATGCACTACTTGTCGTTACACATTTTTTACAAGTGCCATGCCACAGCTAAAATATCACAAAATAGTCTAATAATAATTTCTAAGCATGGGCCGATTAATTGCATTTAAGTTACTTTACCTTGACAAAAAATTTTCAGTGGGAGGAGTTACCCCTCCACTAAGACAACAGACCTTTCCTTAACAGTCAATCAAAAAAATTCAAGTAATTGCAAAAGTTTTCCAATATATGATCAGTTCGACAATTTATTAAAGATAACACCATTTTGCATCCAAGCCATCGTAAATGAACAAAAATTTCTCAACGGGGAGGGGGAATCCCCCTCCCCATAGACCCTTCCCCCAGGACATCACCTGCACAAGGTGACAACGCAAGGATTCGCTTACGGTTCAAACTACTTCAGATGCGAATATTCACACTTATGCACATTTTTACACCGGCTTTCTGGGTGTATCTGGGGTGGGCTTACAGCATCATCGTCTATGGTGCCCACAATCACCAACCTCTGGGTGACGTCACTGTGCAGATTTGCCGAAAAGTGGTCAATGCCGATGTGGCATTTTTTTTTTTTTTGTCCTATGTCTGACCGGACCGAAAAACTAGTGTTTTTGGTCCTAGGACAAATACAGCTAGCTGATTCGGTCTGGGTTAGGACAAATACAACTAGCTGTTTCGGTCCCGGTCTGGTTTTTTGGTCTGACAAACAATTCGATCTTGTCGGACCGAAAAAAAAAAAATAGTTTTTTAGGTCCGGAAGTCTTTCCTGCAAAGCCAGAAAAAGTTTTGACTAATAGTCAGGTAAATTTTAGTTTGGCGCATTTTTTTTGTTGCTATATTTGATAAAAAATTTATTTTTGATAAAATGTAGAGTAGAAAATAATAAAAAAAAAAAGTAAACCTCCAAAAAGGCTACATTTCTGCCATGGACTAGAAGGCGAAATAGACTATGAGGGGAAGGGGAGGGAGAAAGGAAATTAAGGATGGGCGAGACAAATGCCTCCAACAAAATACTGTAGTAATTTTGAATTTTCTTGGATGATGTGTTTAGGGTTCTCCGCGTCATGGCTACAGGCCAGTGGTGTACACGGGGGTTGGGGGGAATTGGGCCATTCCCTCCTCACTGATGCCATTTTTTTTTGTTCCTAAAAATAAGTAAATTTTTAACACAAATTTACTTCAAAAGGTAGCATATATGGCACCAGATTGCATGTAAAGATACCTATTGTTCCAAAATTTTCAAAGGGGAGGGGCACTCCCTCACCTCCCTCAGGTCACACAACATACTGCATGGTCCTCCTTATGAGAAATCCTGGGTACGCCGCTACTACCGGCAGTGTTTTCAAAAGCTTGATTACGAGAACCAATGAGCTGCAACCCTTGCGCTCTTCCCTGGGTTCTTATGAACATCACTTTCTGTATGTCATGGGTCGAAACGTAGTGACGAGTTCTATCCAAGAGTCAGTGTTGCCCAAGAACTGATAGCTTGCAGACTCCGTGTACGTTTATTCTCTTAATATCCTGTACGTAAAATCTTTGAAGCAGGGGTGGCGCCAGGATTGGCCCGACAGGGGTCAAGCTCCCCGGCGGGGGCAGCAACCCGCAGCCCTGATAAAGGCCAAAAGGACGAGGTACGCAAAATTTTCGACGCGCAAAGCGCACTGAATTTTTTTGTCTTGTTTTAGAAAAAAATCGAAAATTTGGGAGCTTTATTGAAGAAAATTTGAAAAATTTGGATTTTTATGGAATAAATTTGAAAAATTTGAAAAATTTGGGTCTTTTGTTAGCAAAATTGGAAAGTTTAGGGTTCTTATGTAGAATCTGCCCTTCCTAGGCCTATGAGCAAAATCAAGCTGATCGTAGGGGCGACTTAAAGTCATTGGAATTAATATTTGATCGTACGGATTAAGGCTCCCCGACGAAATTGGAAAATTTCCCGGATGAGGGACAGCCTTCCCCGACAGGGGCCAAGCCCCGGGCGCCTGCTGTTGCTGGCGCCACCCCTACTTGAAGATCGTAATTAATAATCTGATCGAAATCGAGTTGGCTATTTTGGACTTTTGTCTTTCGAGTGTGGTCTTCTTACAAATATACGCTACCAACCCAGATGCTGGAAGGAAGAAAGACACGGCAAGCGATATTACTGAATCAAACCCCAATTCAACGACAACCAAGTTGTGGCCCATGTACAAAGTGCGTATCAAGTGCCATTTAGAGACAAATGATTAATTCAAATGTTATTTTTTAATACTAAGAGCTTTCGAAAAGGATACACCAGTCCCGAATGAATATAAGGTGTTTTCTCAGGGCCTTAGCGAACGGGGGTGTGGGAGTGTCACCCCTCCCCCCCCCATATTTGGTCGCCGTCGGCAAATTTTCAGTCTGTCGGTAAAAAGGGGAGAGGGGAAGGAAAAGAGGAGACGAGGCAAAGAAGACGGAAGAAGGGAAAGGAAAGGGGAAGGAAGGGAGTAAAAAGGAAGACGGGAATGGAAAGAAAAAAAGACAAAGAGAGAACCGGAACGCGCGGCCAGTCTGTTATCGCCTATTTCAATTTTCGGCGCTTCATCTAATTGGCCCATTCAATTTGAAGGCCCGTCGGCAAATTCATCATGCATGTGATGGCCGTATCAACGGCCGTCGGTGTAATTGGACGAGTGACCGAGTCCGTCGGCAACTCGGGGAAAGAAAGGGAATTTAAGGCTTTCGTATAGGCGCGCTATTTCGGGTCATATGACCAGTGTTTTAGCCAGCCCTATTTGTGCGACAATGTCGCATTTACGGTGACAAATATCGCACAAACGATCTGACAAGCACGGGTGTAAATTTTGACAGAATCAGCCTCACCACAATAATTTTGCCAGTTCCTGGCTGCCAGAATATCATATTTGTATGCTTTAATTGCGACAGGACTTCATAATTCACAAGCCTTTATTTTAACCTCCGAGCCCCACTACCCTACTTTCATCTCGAAGTTCAGAAGTAGACTAATTTCGTGCATAAAGTCCGTGGGGCAATATTTTTATGTAGTAAAATATTTGTCACCAAGATCTTTTGGTTCCTCATTAGAGCAGAAAAACACTCAAATATTGCACCATTTGCGATCTAGACACCTTTTAAATTCCAATAATTTTCCAAAGGGGAGGGAGTTATCCCCTCCCCTTACACCCTCCCCCAGACCACAGATCAGTAAATGCCTCATTGTCCTACTAAAACACTGCATATGACATTATTGAAGCGACACTTTATGAACATTTTACCTCACTTTTATCATCACCATGTGATCAACAGCACCCAATTGCCATGGAGAGGGTATCCTTAGCCCGTTTTCTCAACCCTAACCTTCACTTCAAACACATTTTGCAAGTTCCCGAGGATCCGGTTCACCCACAAACATTATGGGAAAAAATAATGCGTGACGCGCGTGTCTTCCCTTCACTGCAAACTCAGGCGTTCAACATTTGAACACCAAAATGTAACTGATATAGAACGTATCAGTGGCGTACGCAGGGGGAAGTGAGCTATAACCCCCCCCCCCCACTGATGCCACTTTTTTATTTAGTTCCTAAAAATATGTAATTTTTTTTAACACAAATTCTACTTTAAAATGTAGCATATGTGGCACCAGATTGCATGTAAGGCCACCTAATTTTTAAAAAATTTTAAAGGAGAGGGGAACACCCCCTCCCCTTAGCCTCCTCCCCCAGGCTGGCGATCACACGACATATTGCACGGCCCCTTGAGAGAAATCCTGTGTACGCCACTGGAATGCACCCTGGCGTTCGAAACATTTTTTGAACGCTACTTTTAGGATTCTGAACATTTTTCTCCATTTTTGAACGCCGGACGCCTATTTGAACACTTACCGTACTTGAACGCCTGACGAGTCTTGTGTTCA
>WURT03068863.1:0-13537 GCA_009936505.3 Holothuria glaberrima
CTCGACCTGGGAATCGAACCCGGGCCTCCCGCGTGAGAGGCGGATGCTCTACCACTAGACCAAACACGCGGTCTGACTCGGTTAGGGATCAGACTCTCCACCTCCCAATTGCTAAGCGTGATCGCTTGAAATGTAATCGCCTTCATCCACCCCGGCTAACTGAAGTCAGTCATCAGTATACCCTTTTAAATCAGAATCAGAATAGGTCCAACATGACTACCCTTTTGATAAACGAAGACTTCCCAAGAACTACTCTTTTGCCAAACAATAGACAGTCGCCCCAAAATTTGCTTCGAAAAACAGTAAACTCTTGCAAATCAACTCTTACTGCATTACGAGCAACCATGAAAACGTTTTGAAAATAACTTTTACAAACAAGAGGTAAAGCAAGTAGAAATTCTCCTTGAATTTCACAATTCACTAACAAAAATATTGTCACAGGGTCAAAATAGGCCATTCATGAACTAGAGCGACGGGGCGTACTAACTCTGATTGGGGTGACTGAATGTTCCCTTTAACGGCATGTGAGCCTGTGGACACGTTAAGTTGGTTCAATCTAATGAGAGCCAGATGGCAGGCAATTTAAGACCCGTCTGCCCGTCGGACTTGGTCAATTGTAAAATTTCATGTCATTTTCATTTCATTTATTTTCCACCATATTATAAGATTACGAACTGATGTAAAATATACAGAAAGCAGTGGAGGACGTTTGAAGAGGGAGAAAGCTTGTACAAAGCACCTTTTACAAAAAAGTGAACAAAAAAAAAAAAAGCGAGGAAACCATAAGACATTCTAAAAAAAAAAAAAAAGGGAGATCCTACCCCATCCCACCATCCGGCTACCATACATGCATAAGAGAGTAAAAAATAGGTAAAAAATGACACATTGACATTAATTCTTTGCAATTAAGTAAAATTTGAATTTCTTGGTAAATAAGGTAAGTGATGGGATGCTCTTAAGTTCAGGGTCAAGGTTATTCCAGAGTTGAATGCCAGAAGTAACAAAGGTCGTTTGATTAACAGAAGAAAAAAACACTATACAAATGGTAGTTTTCAGAATGCTTAGTATCAGAGTATTAGTTGTGGACCTTTTTATTGGTATAAAAGTAACTCTGGAACAAAAGTGGTAATAACTCGAGACTAATTTTAAACATAAACATTCCCATCTGGTGCTTATAAATGTCAAAAACATTTAAAATATTTAATTCTTTGTAGAGAACGGCGGTGTTAGCCCTATAGTAAGAGAATGTAATTAAGCGAACAACTCTTTTTTAGGATATAAAATCTATTAAGATATGACTGGAAAGTGTTCCCCCAAGGAATATTGCAGTGAGTGAAGTTAGGAAAAATGAGAGTATTATACAAAGTTTAAAGAATACGACGAGGTACAAGGTGCTTGATTTTATGAAGGACGCCTGTAGTCTTAGAGATCTTGTTACATAACAGGTTAATAACAAATGTTTTTAGCTTTTTGACGAACCAGGGAGCTAGTTGTAGCTCCCTGTTAGGCAGCTCCGTGGACGAACGAAATTATACTTAGCCTAGTCCTTTGTTAAGGACAGAAGGCAAGCAGATATTGATATCGGGGTTAAACCTTCCGATTGTGGGGACCCGTTTGTTTCGTAAGAAAGCAAGGTCGGTCGCAACTCTAATCAGTATTAAACAAGACACAAGAAACATTGAAGAGGATGCAACTTATACTCTGTCTAATAACACATTTTTTTATTCCTTTCAGATATATCGCTATATCCCGTCCATTGAGGTATCCACGGATAGTAACTAAGAAACGGTGTATCACGGTACTTATTGTAGGGGCGGTGTTCTCCATCGTAGCATGCTCTTGGCCTTCGTTTTCCATGGGACAAAGCGATGACTGGTTTTGTGGTGAACAGAAGAAGACAGAAGTGGTCAGCGCCTTTGTTCTTGGATTGTGCATTATAATAGTTCTGTATTTCGGTGTTATGATCTTTTGTCATATCCATATGATACGTACGGCCATCAGGCATGTGCGTCTAAGACGAACACTGAGTAAATCCTCAAAGACCGAACGAACTGAGCAAGAGGACGCGAAATCTCGACTCAGAGCCACTGTGACGGTTGGTATCATTATGGGTGCTTTCGCCATCTGCTGGACACCAATCGTCTTCAAATTCATGTTTCAATCTTTTGCACATTATACTTCAAAAACGTTCCTCATTGTGCAAGTAGCATGCGAAATACCATTTTACGCCAATTCTATGGTGAACCCAATCATATATGGGTATCGCAACGAACATTTTCGATATGGTTATAAGAAGGCCCTGCGGTCGTGCTGCCCGTGCCTCTTCAGTAAGCCCGTTGAACCGAGGAGGTTTTCGCGAGGATCATCAGGAATGGTGTGACACTAGAAATGACGTCAAACTAAGCTACGTCATGTAGAGTCTAACGTCACTGGTCTTGCGCCTGATGACGTATTGACAAAGCGTTCATCCGTCCCCGCCATTAATGGAACAAGCTCGATTCCTCGTGCCGCTTCGTCTTTCCATATGAAATCAGATGAGCGTCGCACTGGCAGACAAACAAAACTTCGGATCGAACCTAGCACGAAGACGCCAAGTCTTGACTATTTAGCCACTATGACCGTTGATATGTTAATGGACATCTTACTATCTGATGGACATCAAACATAGCATGGCCTAAATGTATGATACCTCTCATTTATTCTGAAGCATGAGAAATATCATATACCATTGTTAGCAGAATCCTTCATTTTCTATGAATATTCATTTTAAATGACAAGCTATCAGCTTGTTAATATATCGCCTTAATTTTTATGAAATTTCTTCTCATTTAAAAAAAATAGCTGATTCCCCCTTTTTGACCACAAACTTTGCCCCTGTACAAAGAATAAGTCAAATTATTGCATTTGTGAGGAAAGCATGCAATAATAAACGTATATCCTATTGGACAATGTATTCATAAGCAAAAGCCTTTTTTACTACTTTTTATTTTTTTATTTATTTTTGATTTATTTATTTATTTATTTTTTTTTGCTGTAACATTTAATAAACCCCTTTTTTTCAAAAACAGTACCATTCCCCAAGAACTTAAGCTTTTTACAATGATGTTTTATGTTTTCTTAGGGTTCTTTTGACTCAGATAGCCTATTCAGCCTCAGAATAGAACATCGTTGTTTTTATTATGCGGCTTTCTATGCTTATATCTCTTTTAAGAGAAACATTACCCTAACTCGCAGAAAAACAAATGCCTCGAAAGTATTGTCAGCTATTTTCATGTGTATATTACATAGATGATTTATTGCATATTTTATTGAACCAGATAGCTCTGCTTTTAAGCAAATATTCTACATGCAATTGCAGGAAATAAATTTTGCAAGAATTCCTTCCAGTTTTATCATCTTTTTGTCCATTTTTAGAGTAGTGTTTATCGTTTATTACCTTTTAATAAAACTCATTCTACTATCTAAGGTTCTTTTCTGTTTTTCTGCTATACATATAAGCACGATCTAACTGCGTTACTGAGGTGCTTCCAAGCTTACCGACGTTTCTTGACGCCGCGTTATGGGCTTTCGTTGTTTACATCATTGAAGAATTCGGGGAACTAAAACATTTATGTTGGTCCAAGCTCCTCCAAATTCCCTGGGCCTAACAAACAGCAAGGGCTAGCTGGACTAATCTGCAAACAAATATTAGTTCATAGAATAAGACCCTGTTTTAAATCTTATTTGATTTAGTAACGGTATAGGCTATAGCGATTCACTTCGATATAGACTTACAATAAGACGGCAAGCCACGTGAAGGTCCATCTCTGGGGTAGTCTTCCTTTACAAGACCAGAAAGGCGATTTCAGCGCTTGTGTATCGTATCTCAATTATCTCACATTGTGTTGAAGACAGCCGACAGTGGTAAACACGATGTGTGTCTGAGTTTCAGAACCCTCCCCCCTCGCCCCCTCCCCATGATTTGGTATCAACAAATCAAAGAAAATGAGGGAAACCTAAGGTGACAAAAAAGAGATGCTGTAATATAACGGTCAACTTTTGTAAAGTAAAATAAGGTCATACTCCCCCTTCCTCCTGCCGAGAAAGACAAGGGATATAGGTAACATTTACGTTGGCTTAGAAAGATTTGCAAGATGGGGCCGGTTTGGGGGTGGGGGGGGGACCGCGATCGAAAACGCTACCATATGACACTATCTGAGCGAAGCTCCACTATCAGTCGAGCACTAAGAATTGATGTTGCCTAAGATGCCCTCCGAATTGCCGGAAATGACACCTTCTGTGCCTTAAAAGTTGCATCTAAACAATGCCTGGGTTTCTGAAAACCCCTCCCGTGATTTGGTATAATCGAATCAAAGAAAATGAAGGAAACCTAAGGAGACAAACAAGGGTGCTATAATATAACGGTTAACTTTTGTAATGTAAAATAAGGTCGTGCTCCCCTCCCTCCCGCCGAGAAAGACAATGGTTATAGGTAACATTTAAGTTGGCTTAGAAAGATCAGTGAAAGATGGGGGTGGGGGGCCGGGATCGAAAACGCTAATATAGACAATACATGAGCGAAGCGTCACTATCAGTTGAGTACTAGGAATTGATTATTGCCGAAGATGCCCTCCGATGCCCTCTGAATTGCCGGAAATAACACTTTCCTTGAAAGTTGCATCCAAACATTCTTTAAAACGTAATCATGTTGCAGAAGTAAGAAAAATATGACGAAAAAGTTATTTTAGTGTTCCAGTTTGGTCAGTCCGGCTACGCAAGGGTTCTTAGAATTTATAAATTGGGCAGGCACAGTGGCGCACTTGGAAAAATTGGCCCCTGGGACTGATCCTTCCTTGGCATCCTGTCTTACATGGGGGGGGGTGTGCTTTGCTGATCTTTGTGGTTGGCGCATAGCACCCACATTTTTAGCTAAAACACCTCATAGATTACTGGAGATGACCCATTCCACTGGCAACAAAATCGCAATTTCACCAGTTTCCGAACACGTTGAATTCACAGATAATTCATGCCAGCCGTGGTATCATAACTTTTGACAGAAGATGTTGGAACAATGATTCTGGAATATCAAATTCCCCAACAATTATGCTATGCTTCACAAAATAAGATGCGCGCAAGGTGAGCCTCAAAAATATATTGGGGAACAATTTGTGCAATTTAAGCACTCCTCCCCATCCACCTTCTTGACAGAGAAGTGATAGTGGGACTTCATATTCAAATCTACATTACTTGTGCACTTCGTTTTCTGTGGAGCACATGGACGGGCACGACAAACTTTTGAGGGAACGTTCCCCCACTGCCCCGACTCTTTGGAAACGCCCCTGAGGCCGATGGTGCACGTTTATAAGATCAGGGTAGGGACAACTTAGTGGGGAGTAAACTGGCCAGTTTAGGCCAGTGATGCGTATTGCAGTGAAGTCCTTTGTCAGCGATCCTGCCCTTCGTCCTGCTGTAAAGGGGCTCATTGAGTTGATATCGATTATTTTGTGACGAGTTTGAAGGAAATCGTTGCATAACATTGTTTCTGATTAGCCTTATTACTCGTGTATCACTTCAATAGGTCTACTTACCGAAAATGTGAGAAATTGAAGTTTTTGTGCACCATATGATTACTACCCAATCGCAGAGGTGTCTGATCACGAATTTGTGATAAATGATTTTACTCATTAATTACCCTATCATTGCCATTTCAGTTGTGTGTCAGATGTGTAGAACCTCTTAGTTTGACCACCAATATCTGAGTAAATCTCAACAGGTGTGAAAAAAAATCACAATTTTTTTAACCAACTCAGTAAGTCCCTTTAAAAGAACAAGCCGGGAAGGCTACTGCAAGAGGAGTACGCACTCCCCGTTGCACCAAGTTTGCTGCACAACTTGAATATGTTACTTGCGTTCCTACATCGGATACTTTCGAAAGAGCGATGACTTGACGTAGATCAAGGCGGTGCGGTAAATCAAACGACTACCTATCATATTTCGAAGCACTTCTCATTTCGACTTAATCTAAAATGGTAAGTGAATTATCCCACAGCGCAATAAAAGACTTCCGTAGACTTGAATCAACAAACACTAAAGAAGAAAAAACCTTGTAAAACAGTGAAATTTGTGTGTATGCAGATCTCGACGCGAATCAAGCGCTTAAGATTCCCGGTCTCAGAGGATTCAAACATAGGCGTAGGAAGCGGGGGGGGGGGGGTAAAGCCACAATTCAAAAATGTGGTTGGGCGAAACTATGCTTTCGCCCCCCTAGATCCAAGGACGAAAATCACTTATTTGTTTCTTCTGTAAGAAATGTCAAAAATTTACCTTACAATGATGCACTAAATTGCATCTACATAAGGACCTTCAAATATCCAAAAATTTTCTAAATGGGAGTGCTAGGGCCCCCCTTAGACGCCTCCCCTAGGATGGCGATCCGAAACAAGGTTCAGTACCCAGTATCGAACAGCTTCCTGCGCCTATGGATTCACACTTCACACGTGGTTTGCATCCTATGTGATGTCAGAGACATAATAGTAAATTTCAGTTGGTTGCGGTAAAACAAAAGAAATTCAAAATTAGAAACCCTGATTAGTCCGCCATTTTTAGACAAAAAAGCAGAATATAGGAAATTTACGAAGCTTCAATCAGGGAGGTGTTATGAACACCTCACTGCTCTATTATGGCAATGACATTGATGAAACGTTGCCGGGCCCTGATGAGAGACTTCCAGCAAAGTCGCTTAAGAAGTCAATTCCAGAAAGCAAAATTTCACTTTTCACTTTTCACTTTTTTGAGAGGCTAAGGTTGACCTCAAGCAAAGCATAACAAGCGTTTCTTTAAGAAGTAAAAATTGAAATAAAGCTATGGCTTCCTAATAATCGCTGCTTCAATCCCCATGAAGGTGAGGTGACATATCAAAGAATAAACCTACACATCCTTTTCAGAGAGAGGGAACTTGGCAATTGAACGGGAGGGTGCTTTTGCACCGAAATGAAACTGGTTTGGAAGCGAAGATTCCATTTGTAGATTTGTAGATACAAACTTGAATTCACTGAAATACCAACAAAACTTTGTTTTGCCCCCTTGCACCCTGTGCTGATTGATGCAGAGGCCACAGAGCATAGGCCTGTAACCCCCCACCCACAACGTTGGCATACTGCTGAGGAAAAGCAGTTTTAGCGAAAGTGAAATAACATTGTCGCTGTTCTTCATAGTATATGGATGCCCATTCCTCAGTTCCTTGCCTTTGTATGCATTTGTTAACAACTATCTCATAACCTTTTCGTTTTCCCGACTCGTTACACCACCTCTAACCCAGTATGGCAGTGATAGTCTCTACAGTATGAAGAAACTGAATCCTCTGAACTTTTTAACGGAGACAAGGGAAAAGGTTTTGTCACCCCCACCCACCCCACATAAAGGTCTACACGCTTGACATGGCGTGTACAAAACGTTGCGGTGGTGATAATTTTGCTTGCAAAACATGAACGTCAGTAGATATACTCAAAAGTTTGGTTGGGGACATAACATCGGCGCCTTCTAAGCCAATTGTTGCCTTTTCAATTAGGAAAATTTGGAAGAAAAACATCTGCTTTTTCGAGTGAACCAGACTAGATTTGATGTAAGGTCTGACATGGTCCAATAATTCAACTAAACCATTGCTCAGTTTTGAGTGTTTGTTTCTCGCGCGAGTGGGAAATCCTACAAGACTTTACTGCAGCCAGAAAGCCCAAAAGGCTTTGAGTGATTCCTTGCCAAAAGGGGGATGTTGATCCCTCAAATTTACACTTCTTGACATTTCTTAGGATGCGTTCACAATTTGGCTGACCTCACATGACCCTTGAACCCCACCAAAACTTAAATAACAAAAAATTGAAAAAAAATGTGTCAGAAGAGATTTGTCTGTGCCTCCTCTCATGTAATGTCATGTTTAGTTTTTGACCTCTGGTGACCTCAAATGACTTGTCACCACCAAAAACAAAAGGGTTCCCCCTCTCAACATGACAAATCTATATACAAATTATGAATAGCTTCTGTCCTTCCCACCTCTATGTATCATGTTAAAAAGAATTTGAGTTTTTGACCTTGGTTAAAAGGTTTTCGGTCTTTGACTCTGGTGATCTCAAATGACTTTTGCCCTCCACCAAAAACAATAGGGTTCTTCCCCCATACATGACACATCTATATACCACACATAAAAAGTGTCGGTCATTCCTATCTCAAGATATCGCGGTTACAAGGTTTTCGGTCTTTGACATTTTGGTGACCTCAAATGACCTTTGACCTCTACCAAAAACAACAGGTTTCTTTCTCTCAACATGAAAAATATATACTGCAAATATGAAAAGTGTCGGTTATTCCTAACTTGAGATATCGCGATTACAAGGAGCGTCACAAACACATACACATACACTTGACATCATCGCATAGAGGAATCAAAAAGGACTGATAAAGTCCTTTTTGCCGCCAGAAACGTTGAAAATGATAACAAGAATTACAAGATGTGGGATGAAAATGGATATACTCAATACACGTTTTGGATGATAAAGCGAGGCTAAGTTGGAGTGCAGTCCATTCAATAAATTTTCGCAGATTTTACGGTAAGTGCAATAAAAGCTCATCTTGCTCTCATCTTCAAAACAGCGTAACCAACATCCCACGGAGTGTACAACATCCTTGTTACTAAGAAGTACAACACTTACTTTTCCATTCATGTTAAGGTAGAACATAACCACTTCAACATAAAACCCATTCACGATTGCCAAATCTTTTGATGATGTAGCAACCGCTTCCTGTTCATTTCCTCCAACTTTAGTCACAGCTGTTACATCCCAAAGGACAACATGAATGAAACTTGTAACTCACTTTTCCAATTACAGAATGTAAGTTCTTCAGTTTCAGCCAAAACACGTCCGTCGTAAAAACAGATCATTCAACATTCATGTACAAAGTAAACAAAAGAAACGGAAATAATATATGCAAGTGGAAACAAAGGCGTGCGAGAATGGCCGGGGAAGCCCCTCCCACGCATTCAGCCATTGGAGAAGAAGAAACGCTTTTTTCGGGCAACCTTTTGTTTTACAGTCACTTAAATTTCGGGTAAAATATCTTCAACCCCTTTAAGTGAAAGTGCTAGTCCAATAACACCGCCTGTGCATGTGAAACTGAGTTTGTCGATTCAGCAGGCCATCTTCCTGCTTGTTCCCCCGACTTTGTGAAATCCAAACACCTTTGTTCTAAAACAATCTCGTTTTACGGATGTGTATTTCCCGCAACTGTTGGGGGCAAATGAGTATATTTCCCTTGCTTGTTTTTGTACTGACGGTATAAGGTTGTTTTGAATCTTGTGACGATAGTTTTATTTCGTTGTTATCTTTTAATTCATACACGATCAAATTTTCAGTTAACTTCCCACTGAACAGGGTCAACTAGACTGATGGTTCCATGGACCGAAAATTTTAATTCTAAGACTAACCCACCCCCAGATATAAACCTTGCCCTAGCCCTAATCCTGCCCTAGATTAATTTCCTTTGCTATTTTTAAATCAAACCCAAATCTGTAAGGCAAAGTGGAGTACATTTGAAGTAGAAAAGTAAATTGCTTAAGGCCCGCATTCCTTACCAGCCCGAAAAGGCCCCGCGCACCATTAATCCGCCCCTGCCTAAAATGAGCAGTTACTCAGTCGAACAACATTAATTACTAACACGAGACATAATTTTGACATTTACTTTTGCTGTTTTGACCAATTTATTTTCAGACTGACGTCGGTGAAAACCTTCGTATATAGTCGAAAAGAAAATATAGGAAGAGATTTGTGCGATTAATGAAGCCTTTAGTGGCATAAAGAGGTGAGAAATGAAAACTAGCAACTTTATTTCCTATAGAAACAGACAGGTATTGTAATTGAACGAGCTTCTGACGCACAATGTGAGGTACAGATTAGGAAGAAGATGCCGTCTAGGGGCACCCACTCTCAACCCTTCTCAGCCAACATAATTTGGTTGATACGTTCTTTTCATTTCAAAACCCACGTAAACCTGAGGCAAAGGCTATTGTTAAGTCTTCAAAACACTGCTAAATTGAGCTTTGTTACCGCTGAGAAGCCCAAAGCCAGGAACTCTTATAAGGTGGGGGCGGCAATGCATGGCGGGGGGGGGGGGCGAAAGATGTTTGTAATCAGTAGTGCCAATACAGGGAGGTTAAAGTCTTCATAAGTGGAAGAAGCAGGGCTATGACTACGATGATGCTTCTTCTTCTTCAGCTCCTCAGCGCAAGTGAAGAGCTGACTGCTTTTTTGAACGGCGAGGGGACCAGGGACCGCCATATAAAGTTAGGTTTGGTGTGGCCCAGTATGATTTTGGTAAGATCCAGAGGGAAATTCCCCAATGTCCGAGGAATTAACAAAATGGGAACACTAGCACGGAGATTTGAGCAGGACAATGAATGACAGCGAGAGCACAACAAGCTCTTTACAGGTTACAATTCATATGGTAATTATCGTACTTTTACTTTGAACAACATTTTGCATAAAGATAAAGAGTACATTTTTGAATGATTTGTGGTGCAAGTAAATTTAGCTTCAAATGCAATGAATCAGCACGTTAAGCACATTACTCAATGCATTAGATTGCTCAATGAAAACCCCCTACTTTGAGTCTCACCTAACTTTGGCTAGAATACTTCACTGGAATTTGTGTGCTTCTAATGTTCATGTGGTGATGCAACTTCGATTGCGAGAATTGCACGCGAAGCGCGCCGAAACTTTGCAGGAAAATTCTTAACCATGGTAAAACCTACTTGCAGACTCAGCAAGGAGTAGTGAAAGGATATACCTGACGAGTAGACGAGGAGACTAAACGCACACGGACAACAGAAAACGCGAAACACGAGACAGAAAACATGTTTCGTTTTGCCAAACAAGCACTGCTCGATTCGTGAAACAAGTGTTTAGCCACGTGTTTCGGACGAAAACGCTAAATTTTGGTTTTCGTTCAACGCACACGGACGTCAGCGCAAAAACGTGTTTTCTGTTCAGTTGTGATTCGCGTTTCTGTCGTCCGCGTGCTTTCGGCTTAAGCTCCCCTGAGGGGTATAGCGACCCGAAGCCCCGCCAGAAGGGACAGGTAGCTGACAGGATGCCGAAGACAAAAGTTTGGGCGCGCGAAGAGCGCCAAAAATTTGGGGTCCTGTTGAAGAAAAATTGAAATATTTGTTCTTAAGGAAAGTTAGAAAATTTGGATTACTATGGACGAATCTGCCCCTCCTCATCCCAGAAAATTTTCATTCTCCCAACTAAGTTACTCATAGCCCCTCCCAAAACTGTCTTGAGCCCTTCCTTGTGCAGACACAAATCTAGTACATTGCTTGAGGTCATATCCTTGTGGGCACCAACGGACACCGCGTTGTGGCACTTCACATTTCTTACAAAATATCTTCACCATGATGTTAAGCCTGAATTAAGAATCTTCTAAAGAAAAAAGAAAGAGGACTCGGATAGAAATTTTTTTGGAATGTTCAAACCAGGGAGTTGCAACAGACACATCTATAAAAGCAACGTTCAGTTTTGTGTTTCTCCAGAATCACGCCTACACGGAAGAACAATAGCCTAATTGTGGAACCTTTACCTATGTAAAGCCAAAATATTATATCTGAAACGATTGTAAAAGCAAAACACATGAAGATGAAAGCGCGCGTAGCGCGCAAAACAGTTTGTAATTTTCGAAAAAATGTGTTACAGAAAACAAAATTCGTTCATTATTAAAGACCTTTTGGGATCATTTTTGGGAAGTATACCAAGGCCACCGTTTAAATTGGTATAATTTTATTTTCGGTCGATGTTCCATATTTTGGGGGTACAATGGTCTGCAGGGGGTCTCCGTGTCCATACCTGGCTACAGACCTGCCGCTGAGGTTCAAATTAAACATGACCTTGGGGTAAGCGACTGTTCCTAGGCTAAAGTTGTTCTCAGTCATAATTTCCTGCTGATTTTAATGGGCTGTCTGCTTGAAATGTTGTTTAAGCCTTAATGTCACTTACCACTTTTCCCCCAAATTATACCACGGTAGTTTCCTTACCCCTGCTGCACAATGTACTTTAGGTGCTCTACCCAGCCAAGGGGGTGGGGCGGAACCACTTGAACAGTTGAAAGTTTTTTCGCCCCCCCCCCCCACCCAGAAAGTTTCAAGTTGCCATTGACTTAACATATTTTTACACACTTAGCTCCCCTGAAATTTTTTTCGCCCCCTGGAAGACATTTCGCACCCTTCATTACCTTGTCTGGCTATAGGCTTGACTCTACCTCTGTGTGGGTGCTTCAAATGAGCACAACCCTGGACCAATTCACAAAGCGTTGGTGGGGACTCTACATTGTTCCAGGTACCATGTTAAATCATGGAGTTGTTATTTGTCGAATAGCAACTCCCTGGATAAATACTAACTGGAATAAACATAGATGTTATGACGCTCTGTCAATCTTCGAAGATTTTTTGTAACCAAGGATTATCAAGGGCAAGATTACATTAAAGGCTCTCCAATCTCACCCCAGACAGTAACAATTCTTCCTACTAATTTAACTCCTAGTTCCTCCTCCAATTTAAACCAAACGTCCTGTCTAAAACACCTCCAAGACAAGAGCCAAAGTAGCTTCTCTCATATTGCTCGAGGCAGTATTGTCAAACCAGGGAGCTATTATTTGGAAATATTTCCAAATAACAGCTCCCAAATCAAACACAGTGTGTGTGTGTGTGTGTGTGTGAGCTTAACTGGAAACACAAATGACTATGCAAGTCATTGTTGAACAACCAGAGTGAAACTTTACTCTTTGAATAAATGTCAAAGTACAGTAATCGACTGTATTTAGATTCTAGGGCTCTTCCAAAATATGTTTGAGCATAGAGTTGCTAGCAACTTCCTTGTTTGCCATAACACCTTTAAATGGGCTTGGGCCATAACCTAGTAAAATCTACCTTTTGGCTTCTGAACTAGTAGATTTCGACAGACCCAGTTGCAATAATTCCACCACCGGGAACCTTAAGTTAAATCATGGTGTGAGAAAGCAATACGTGCTGTTTAGCATGAGAGCAGGTAGGTCTAATAACACCTCTTTGTGGAGAGCAAATGATCCGCGATGTTTTAGCTGGGCCAAGCGTCGGGAATGCCTTGGCATTACAGGTAACAATATGTACATACATGCATATTAAATGAGCTCTTTAACTTATGTTCGTGTTTTAAGAACAAATCAAGAAAACTACTTACTCACTTGTCAAAATACTTATCACTTTTTTGCATATAATAAATTGAGAATAGCAGATGTCTTCTACGAAAATCAAAAGTCGCTTGGACATTTAATTTTGGAACAAACCAGGCAATAAATCTCAAATTCGACCAGCATTAGTTTGTTAAGAGAAAAGCGAGTTAAAATAAATTTGTTCACTTGAAAATGGAATTTTATTCAGCTTTAACTTATTAACCAGGTGCAACATGTGTTGCATAGGCAACAACTTCGACCAAACGACTATGATCGATGGCAAAGGAATACACTGTTGGTTATATATATA
>WURT03068874.1:0-13537 GCA_009936505.3 Holothuria glaberrima
AAATTGAAATTTCGGTAGAGATGAAGTAAAAGTGAAAAGATTGCCTGAATCTTCTACTGAGTTCCCGAATTTTTGATAGAATGTCCGAAAAATGTGCAAAAACTTTATCGCGCTTTGCGCGCATGCAGTGGTTTAGTAGTCTATTTTATGCACCTGAACTGCAACGAATTTCGGGCAACTTTTTGAGATTCGGGCAAAAAAGATTTCTGCCCCCAAATTGGAAGGATCCCGTTCGCATATGATTGTTACTACCGTCCTGTAAATTGTAATTATCTAGGAAATTCGGATCGTTCAACTATGTCAATGGGAGTCGGTTTCCAAGAAATGTAGTTGGTCCCAAAATAGTTCACCCCCTCCGCGCCAATTCATGTATATACTCCCCTGGTGCTTGTGTGTGTTTAAGTAGGGTGTTCCCATGGTATCGAAACATCTCAACGCTCACCGGCGAAGGTCTCTGTTGAAGTTTCGAATGATCACTTTTGAACGAGATGATAGCGACCACTGTGACTAAAGCACAACTGAATTTCACTAAATTTAAAACACAGTATTACATGAAATGTGTACTATGCGTCCGTCAGATTCGATTTGACTTTAGTCCTATTGCTCAGAATCTTACAAGAAATTCAATCGACTAAGGTTGTTCCGACCCTTAACAAAGCCCTTCCGCTGAAAGAAAAGAAACTAAGCCAGTGTACATTACCCAAACCCTAAATTTCTTGCCTTGCTTGATGCATTATTTGGGTAGAATACGCCTTTTATAACCCTTGCAAAGATTTCACATTATAATACAAACGTTGTTGTCATGATGCGGCTTACTTTCTGCGGCGAGATTTGTTGCCCTTTAATTTTGGGTGGCCCCCAGTCCCCACTCCCAGTTAGTGCTGGTACCTTATATGTGTCGAACTGACACACCCAGATCAAGTCACAAAAAAGTGCGACAACTAAAGAATGGATCTTAAGAGACGCAATATTACACAGCCAGCACAATCGTTCTTGATACAGTTGGCAAAATTGCATCTCACACCCTCCTACCTATAGCTACGGTAGAACCTAGTCAGAGTAACCCTGACGCGAGGGACACAGGGGCGAATCCAGGGGCATCCAGGGATTCGGCATCCCCTATTTTCAGAAGTGACAAAATTCTACTGTTCCGTTCATTTCCTATCGCAAGTCTCAATTTTCATAAGTCTTTCGCAAAGTTTCAAAATTTTCACGCTCTATGCGCGCTTTAACCTTCCATTCAATTTTTTTTCTTTGATACACCCAAAACTCGTTTGGGATTTCCAAACCATGTTTTTAAAGGTACGGATACTGTTTCATGACAATTTTTATGCAAAGTTTCGTCTAGCTTCACCACGGTTTACACCCCATGGCTGATGACCATTATTTGGACAATAGTGAATGAAGTTATTCTATGCGAGAACTATTTTTCGAATAGAAGAGGGGCATGTCCAACCTCAGGATTACAACCGTCAACAGGCGACTATGTGGAAATCTTTTGTTATGAGCAACATTTGAAGTGTGATGTAGGCCGACATGATTTGAAGCATATTATTCACTACACTAGCTCAAAGGTAATTAAGCGCATCATTTTGCAGAGAATATGCATTATGAAACATATTTGTTAATCATCTACCCCTTTTGTTATACCTCAGTTCAGTTTCACAAAACTTTGTTTCAGACTCAATCCATTTGACATATAAAGAAGATGAATTTACAGAGTATGAAAAATAGGAAGAGACTGGGGAGTGATTACAGGAAGCTTGGAAAAGCTTATAGGAGTAATCACCCCAAAACATTGGAACAAATATAAGGAAAAAAAGAACCCTTTCTCCTTTCCCGGGTATTCCCCTTAGACGCTGTTCATTTGGATTCTCGTTCAAAATTGTTTTTTTTGTGAAATGTTTGATATGCTCTCCTGTAGTGTCATTTGGATGTTAGGGTACCAGCATTGGAGGGTTACCATATCAGAGCCAAAATATCACTAAATAATGATAATTCCTTTTCATGTAATCAGTTCCAATCTTTGCCAGAGATGGCACCTTTTAGCATCTAATCCACCTTACATAAGCACATATTTCTCAAGGTCAGAACCCCTTATCACTTAGACATTACACCCTTTCCTTACACCCAACAAAAATAAGAACAATTCACTTGAGTATGTTAAATTTTCAACATTTGATGAGTTTGAAACTTTGCCAAAGATAGCACCATTTTGTAACTCAGCCACCTTTGACTAACAAAAATTTCTCAAAGGGTCCCCTTCCGTTAAACCCCTCCACATCCACACTGAAGTGTCCACCGCGGTTGAAAATTATCGTAGATACGCATATGCACAGTTTGACCGACTTCCTGGGTTTATCTAGGATGGAATTACGATATCATCTCCTGCGGGGCCTCAAATCATCAAATCCTGACGGCACCACTAAGGCTATATATGAAAAGTTGCTGATCTTGAATGGGACATAATTAGGCCTGCAGCCATTTTAGTGTCTGCAATTTACGTTGTAAGTCACTAAATTACACAATTTTATGTGAAATTTTCAAACATCAGCCTGTCGGGAGGGGGACGCCCCCTCTCGAACCTTCCCCCCATCACCGCTCGGCGCTCGCGACTCACTCGTGCCTTCAGCTAGGCTCTCTTTTTAAAATCCTGGGGATGTGCTTTCTTTGGTCTTTCACTTACCCTCGACGTCAGGGAACAAAACAAAGCCAGTGCTGTGGCCGAGTGGATAAACGCGTTGGCATTTGAAGGGATGGAAGTTGGCGACCAGGAGGTTCAGGGTTCAATCCCCGGCAGGGTTAAAGTAAGGTTGGTTTTTCGTCTTAGAGCAATGAACAATTTTCCCATCTGAACTGGCCTTTTACAAGAAACCAAATTTCATCTAAATTGGGTAAGTAATTGAAGTCGTTATTTATAAGCCATAAGCTTCTCCCACATTCGAGGTCGCCTAGTGTCGTAAAACAACTGTCCTTCAAGGCCTGAATTATTATAAACATGAAGAACCTCACCTCCCCAAGCAAAAAAATGTTTGAGCCTCAATCAGGGTAAGAACGCTCAACTTTTGTGAATATCCATAACGTCACGACTTAACAGGAAATGAAAAACGTGATTGGAAACAAACTTCTCTTGAGACAAAACAACGCATTTTCATTGACAATTGTTTTTATCGGGATAAGAAGCACTTGAAAGGAATATCACATTTGCCTCATACCTTAAGGAAAGCTTTAAGCAAAGTCAGGGAAGGGATATAGTGAACCCCAGATATTGCTTCAGTTTGGTGAGTTTGTATTGAACATCTTGACAGTAATGCGACATGATGGAATAAAGAAAATATATCGTTGTAACTTAGTTGTCAAAACATAGTGAGGAGGAGACAGTTTTGGAAGGGGGTTTCCAAAGGAAAACTTCCTAGTAATGAGTTGGGCATTTTTACTAGCGAGAGGGGACGTGTGTGAGGGGATGTTCTGGGTCTCTACAGTTCCTCCCCCTGGTTATCACGCTCCAAAAGCTTGCTTTCATTGTTTTTTATTATAATTATTATTTTCACGTCCTTTTACTTATTTTTGGTTATAACTATTTCATTCGAAGGGGTTTTCCTAAATTTGGACGCTGACAGGTTAAAAATGTCAAATAAAAATGTGAGGTGACCGACACGAGATTCCTTAAAACTTCACTCCTTCCGTTAGTGATAAACGGTAGATATGACGTTTATTGGTCTTCTTAATGCAACAAGATGAACTACTATCATATCTTGACAGCTTAGTTTGCAAGGTAATAAACTTTGGTGAAGAAAGAAATCCTCTGCTAAAGTGACCAAATTACGTAAAGGTGAGTCTCTACGTGACAATTCCTGACCTACACCACTTTAAGATAGGCTCATAAAAACATTCCTGGCACTTTATTTACCTTTCATTCAAGACAAAGTGAAGATGTTACATATCAGATATTAAATGAAGGGATGTTTACCAATACACGAAAAATTAAAATCTTCTTTATCTGGTTCAAACTTTCCATTTTTGTTACTTAAACATGTAACAGCACACATTTCTCCTCATGCCACCTGTAAAAAAACAGAGTTCTATTTAACTTTCAGAAACCAAACAGAATGGCTCTTATATCATAAAAACTTTTGATTGCATTGATAAAATGAACAAGAAAAAACTACTCATTTTTATAACATCTTGTCTACTTTCATAAACAGGATCAATCAATAACTTAGTTAGATGGGGTTAGTAAGATGGGGTTTAAAGACTTACCAACACGAATGTGTTATATAGTATCAGCAAGAATAAAGGGATAAAAATCAACTTAAAAAAGTAAAGATGGGGTAAAATAAAAAAGCAAAGATTGGGTAAAATTTAAGTGGAATGTCTGGGCAAATGTAAATGCGTGAGTCTTGCTAAAATTTACTGTAAAGCTCACTTTCCTTGAGAAAGCCCAGAACAAGAGAAGGGTCAGTGTGCTCAAATAACGTTTCCAGGTTTGGCACAGTGTAAGTACTTCTGTCGAATATGGGAGTATTCGTAACAGTCAACGAGAATGTGACTAACGGTGACAGCACAATCACAATCACATTGAATGCAATATGGTCTCTCATCCCCGTGGAGTAAATATACATGTGTAAGGTACGTGTGACCGATGCGAGCCCTAGTCAGTACTAAATCATCTCTCCGCTTTCTGGGGGATGCATTACCCACAGTCCCGACCGTTGGTTTTATTCGGTGCAATTTGTTCTCGGGGAAGGTTAGAATAGCCAGCCTTCTCAGCCATGAAGTTTGGGCTGAAATGCCCAATTTTTGTCTTCATTTTTAATTCAAAAGAAAATCGTTCACTAGATAAATATAATAACACTGTCCTCATGAAAATAAATGAAGTTAAACATTTTATTCTTAATACTATTTAATATAATTATCCATAATTCTTGCATGCATTTTGTTTTGGTAGCTATTTTGATTCTGTAAGACCAAAAATATTTACTATTACCACTTGTTTCCATGTTTAAGGGAACACAAGGTTTTGAAAATTTTAAGAATTGGAGGGTTGTGGATGAGCGGAGGAGGTTGCCTCGTAAATACCTCTGGTCGGTGGCCTAATAGGAAGCGTCATTTAAGGAAAACCTGGAAACCGTTTTGGCAAAAAATAAAAGTTTCGGTTAAGAAACAAAAGCAATTCCGTGACGCCTGAAGACACCCATAACTACATTAAAACTTACACTCTTTGGTTATTTGTCAGGGGCGTATTCAGGAATTTTCAATAGAGGGGGCGCAAGGTCAGATTGATTGCTGTCCTAGGAGGAGGGCTCTAAGGGGAAGTGGTGTCTCCCTCCCATTTGGAAAATTTTTGCTGTTGGAAGACGTCTGAGATGCAAAATGGTGCTTTATTTGACACATTTTTGAAGCGTTTTCTTTAATCATGCCTCATTTTTTCACGCATGACGGCCGATAGGGGGGCGCCCACCTGGATCCGCTTTTGTTTGTAGATATTGTGGGAAGCTTAGTAAGTGAAACCTCAGCCGGTTTTGATTTTTAAAGTTTTGCATTTGTTTTGATTAGGTAACCTTTACTTTGCTGGCTGTTGTAACTTTCAAGAAAGAAATTGAAACACGAATTGAAATATATTTTCATTACCATGTAAGCACACATGGATAAAATTATTGCAGAAATCACATATGTAGTAACAGCATATAAAGTCAGCACTGGTAGTGTATTCAGTGCCTATTGTTTGTTGTTGTTATACCAGGGAGCTGTTACGTCACAGTTCCCTGAGCTGTTACATAACAACTTCCAGCTCATGCTTTGAAGAAATCTAACCAGGTTAGCAGTGTTTAGTTCCTCTCCGTGCAATTAACGTAAAACAGGTATATTGTGCTAGTCTTTTTATTAGGCGCTTAGTATGGGACCCTGCCAACCCAGTCTTGCTTGTATCAATTACTTTCAAAAAAGTTAAAACCTTCCCGACCTTAGTTTTTAATTACTTTCAGCGACTTCCTTTTTGTAGTATTTGTTTTTCTGTACCCACTGAGTTCAAGTAGGTAGCTGACACTTTTAGTTACCGTGCTCTGTCTATGTATGAGTTAATTTCTCCCACTTCATACGATTTAATTGATTTTTGAAAACTATTTTGTGTAATCACTTTGTTGTAATCTTACAAAACATGAAGATCAAATTAAATCGAATCAATACATTTTGTTACATACGACTTGATGGAGTTGCATATAAAGTAAGTACAGGTTGAGTATACCGTGCTTATTGTTTGATGTTGTCAGAACAGGGCTGCTGGGTAAAAGCTCTTGGTCACACTTAAGCGAATTTTAAACAGGTTGGCAGAGGTTGCCATGTGCAATTAGGGTAACACTCTTATATTTGCCTGTCTGTTTACCTGGCTTTTAGTATGGAACCGTACAAATCCGGTTTTGTTTGTATCAATTACTTTGAGTAAAGTTAATTTCCTGCCTGGCAAAAGTTTTCATTAGTTTCATTGTCTTCCTTCATAAAGTGTTTGTTTTTCTGTCTCCACTGAATTTAACTAATTAGCTAAAACTTTTCCTTACTCTCTGAGTTACTATTTTTACTTAATTTCTTGAGAGTAACCATTCTAAGCAATCTTTTTTGTCTCAGTCTTGCAAAAAACATAAGGATCATTGCGAATCGAATCAACACATTTTATAATGTAATAAATTTAAAATGGACATGGATGTTCTATACGTCATGTTTATTATCGGAAACAATGGTGGATGATAATCTCTTGATTACATGCCCGTAGAAAAACATCTTCACCATGAAGTAAAGTCTATAGTGATATACTGCATAGATTCTTGAAGTGGCTACACTCCTGTAGGACGAATTGAAGTGAAAGTGGTGTGCATTGTTAACTTACTTAACCAAGTACCATGCAGGGTTGGCGATTTTTTATTTGAACAAAATAAACTAAAATGAATGTTACTTAATTGAAATCAGGTTTATTACATTAAATCCGGTTTTTTTATTTTTTTTTTTTTATAATTCATGTCGTGGAAAAATACATGCAACTAAATTTTTACACTAGTCTGAAAGTGTGCTCATTTTCGTTAATTTTATCCTTTTACTGGCTAATATGAACTTTAATTAATGAAAACAAAAATTCTCTTCTACGTGTTGTTGCTACACTCGCTTTGAAGCTCTTAGGGGAAAACTTTTAGAACCATACTATATGAGGTCTCTTTTTTGCAACGGATTTTTGTAGCTTATATGATGTCACTTCCTTTACACTACTTTTTACCAAAGACTTTAAAAATGGAAACTGCCATTGTGCTTGGTGCTCAGCATAAGCAATGGAGTAGGGGAAACAAGCCAGTGAGCCACAACTGGAAAAAAGCCGTGGCCGGCCTGACTTAAACCAATTGGTTGGAAACTGAGCCATAAAACCTCAACTAACTAATTAACTTTGAACTACTTTTTCTATTCATTGATAATGTTGGACAATGGAAACTACGTTTGGAAACCAAATCTGTGGTAAAGTGATTTAAAGCGCGATTTAAATCAACATGATTTAAATCAGCAAATTCTGCCAAACATACCATTATATCACTCACAGAAAGGCATTGTACTACACTCACAAAAGCTGATAATTAAATTTATGAAGCTCGGCACTTTTACTCAGTAATTCACTTCAAATGGTTTCACAAACAGTATAAGGTTGGTTGATGAAATTTAACAAAATCTTTGGGAAAAGCTCACAATATTATCCGGTAACAAATTCATTGTTAATATTCGCATTTCGTATCAAAATAAGTTGTCCGAAATATTTTCTCAAGATATTTCCAGTTAAGCTTGTTGAGCTGCACAGTATTTACCCAGCCAGTTTGTAAAATCTATCAGAAAGTGAGAAGACCATCAGTCTTATTAAACATTTAAAATTTTATCGCGAGACTGCACTTGTACACTGATAATGCATCGATTGCAATTTTCCTCAGGACGTTGGTAACGTTACTTCGAGATGCCGGTTCTGACTCGTTCTTTCTTTTCACACATAGAGTTAGATATCAATATTTGTCAAGAGAAACATTGAAGCGGCTTTTTTAATGAGATTAATACAGAAAGCAGAAACACTGCAATAATCTTGGTGCTGCATAATACAAAATTCTGCCTACAGCTAACGGGGCATCATCATCGGTTATGACAGAGCTTGAATTGCTGCTGTTAAAAAGATTGTTTCACTTTGTTACATCTCTACAGTCACAGAATATCCCTGTCCCTGTCTTAATCTTACCCAAAGACGTATACTGAGTATTTTTCGGGCACCTACTGAAAGAAAAATAAATTGGAATGATGTAGCTAAAGGAAATCAAAAGTTTAAAAAAACTTTCTTGGTAATTAAAATAAAGTTCTGATTTGAATTGCACCAGTACCTATATATTCGATAATTCACCATTGTGTTTTCCAATGGTTTAACTTATATTGTTATCATCAGTGGCAAATTTAAGGCCATTGGGCCACCCCCCCCCCCCTTCATTGATGCCGATTTTTTAAACCCCAAAATACATAAATAATTTAACACAATTTTTTACTTCAAAAGGTAGCAAATGTGGCACCAGATGGAATGTAAGGAAACCTAATTTTTCAAAAATTTTCAAAGAGGGAGGGGGACACTCCCTCCCCTTAAACCATCAACCAGGCACACCGTGACATACTACATGCCCCATGAGAGAAATCCTGCCTACATCACTGATTTTTATCATCATAATTGTAAGGACTTCTCCAAAAATTGATAACCATTGTGGAAGGGTAATAACACTGAAAGTGACTGAATGTAATTAGTATGTGATCATTGCGATGTAGTGAATGATGCATGTCTATATGATTTGTGCATTAACCATGCTGAATGCGTGCGGAGCGCGCGAAAATTTTTGATTACATTTTTCGGGCGTCTTTACAGCCCTCAATCAAATTGGGCTCCCATGCCCACGAACTTATCGCCCTCCTGAACCTTTTTTGGCCCCCTGTTCTCCAAGTCTGGTTATACAGGCCTGTTCCTGATACCTTTATGTGTATTATTACCATTAATATTATTTTCTTGTTATTCTAAGAAGAAAACGAACCGTTTCAAAACTAAATATTCTTCTGTTTACAGAAATTTAAAGAAAAACATCGGAGTAGCTACTACGATATCAACGAATTGCACTTCTGAGTTCGCATCAAAATCAGAAGGAAGAACAGAATAATGTTGCAACTGGGCCTAATAATGATGACAGTGGCGTACGCAGGGGGCTATTGGGCCCCCTCACGGATGCCATTTTTTGAGTTCCTAAAATAAGTAATTTTTTTAATAAAAACTCTACTTCAAAAATGTAGCATATGTGGCACCAAATTGCACGTAAGGACACCTAATTTAGTGGCGCACACAGGAGGGGGTGGGGAATTTGGCCATGGTCTCCCTCACTGATACTAATAATTTTTCTTTAGTTCTTAGAAGTACGTTAACTTTTAACACAAATTTTACTTCAAAATGTAGCATATGTGGCACCAGATTGCATGTACGGACACCTAATTATTCAAAAATTTTCAAAGCGGAGGGGGAACCCCTTCCCGTACCCCTCCCCCCAGGCCGGCGATTACACAACATACTGCATGCCCCCCCCCCCTTGAGAGAAATCCAGGGTACGCCACTGGATGATGATGCAACATTCCTTAATGCTTGACAACAGAAAAGAGTCTTCGGAAAGTCGCAAAGAATTTGCTTATTCTTGGTTTTGTCTTTGTTGGTCTGTGATCAAATTTTCAAGTGCTTATTAATTTTCTACTACAACGTACGTCACCTTCTCTGACAATGGGTATTTTATTCTAACGTCAATCGTTATCCTAAAATCTACTATATGAATCCAATAATCTACGCTGTAACATACACAAAGCTTCTAATCGGACTAATGTACTTTTTTGTCGCCGAAGAACTTCTGTTAACACCAGACACTAGAATAGATAGACAGTTTCACAATGTCATTACGAATTGTTGAGAAAACACCTCGAGTATGGATATAAGGATACTGCTATAATGAAATTACCTCAATACCTTTACAAAATATATTCCTTTCTTGGTAAACATTCTGTCAGTCAATTATGGAAGCATCGCTTTTGTAGGAAATACCCATTCCATTTACATTTAAGAGAACAACTTTCTCTAGATATATATGTATATATATGTATATATATATATGTGTGTGTGTACCATTATATCCCTAATTTTTCATCTTTAGTTAATTGTCCTCTCGATTCTCCATAAATTGGGTATACGTCAGTGTTTTAAATTGTAAATTTGAGCAGATGGTCTACAATATTTAATGAATATTTATGGCCCTAATATTGTGTCGAAATAAATTCAAAATAATGCTTCGCAACATACCAAATTTATTTAGGACTATACCCATATTTACATTAACAATTGGTGGCTACATTTGGATTGATATAAATTCAAACAATAGCATCACTCTGATTGGTCAACGATGACTGGTGCACTCGGATCTCTCAGTTGCAAACCTCCTTGAACATGTTAACTCAATGGGCCTATCGGGTAACTGTAGCTTTCTCCAGGTGCAGTAGACAGGTGGTTTTCTTTTGAATTGGAGGAGGGGATAAAGTAAACTTTGTAGGCAGATTTTTTATTTACTTTCTGGGGCAAGATGTATTGCCCTTTAGTTTTTGGTGGCCCCAGCGCCCTTGCTAATGCAAGTAACTTATATGTGTCGAATTGACACACCCAGATCAAGTCACAACGAAGTGCGACAAAAAATATTGAATCTTAAGACACACAATAGTTACATAGTTACACGCAATAGCACAATCGTTTTGGTATAGTCGGCAAATTTGCATCTCACACCCTCTTGCTTGACTTACTATAGCTACTATAAGCCTAAGTCAGGGTGACCCTGACGCGAGGGACGCAGGGCTGATCCAAGGGGTCAGGACTCCCATCTTTTATTTTTAGCGGTGAAAAAGCTCTACTCTTTCGTTCGGTACCGTTCCGTTCATTTCCTATCGCACATCACAGTTTCCGTAAATCCTTCACAAAGTATCAAAATTTCCGCACGCTGTAGGCCTACGCACTTTAACCTTCCGTTCTATTATTTTCTTTAATATCATACTCAAAAACTTGTTAGGGATTTCCAAACCATTTTTTTCCAAAGGTACGGATACGGATTACGTAACAATTTTCTTGCGAAATTTCAGCTGCAATCCTCGACAAAAGGGATAGGACAAAACAAGCGAAACAAGCAACAGTAAGTTCACCCTCTCATCCTGTGCATCCCCTTTCCCTGTTCAATTGCGGCAGCCAAACGTGTTCTGGCACTCCAGCATTGGTGTGGGGAGCAAGCATTGTCCTATACCCTTTCTTTTGTCGAGGATTGTAGCTTCACTACGGTTTACACTCAATGACTGATGAATATTATTCGGACGATAATGCACGGAGTTATTCAAGCGAGGACTGTCTTTCGAATAGAGGGGCATTTCCAAAGTCAGACTTGCAACCATCTACAAGCGACTATGTGGAAATATTATGTTATGAGCAACATTTGCAGCATGATGTAGGCCTACATGATTGGAAGTATATTGTTAATAACACAAGCTCATCATAAAGCGCACTTGCAGAAAATGGTATACCTCTCCTCCTCTCCCAGCCATTCCCCATTGGAAGCTGTTCTTTTGATGTTTTTCAAAACAGTTTTTTTTTTTTTTTTTTTTTTTTTTTTGGAAGTGTTTGGTAAGCTCTCCTGTAGTGTCATTTAGATGTCAGTTAAAAGAATCATGCCAACGTCCGCTGTTTGTAAAAATTTACCCCAAAAGTTTTCAGGAGGCTTTGAGCCGTTCTCATGGTACCCACATTGGAGGGTGCCATGCCAAGCCAAAATAAGACTAAATAAAGGAAATATCTTAACATGACCAGTGGCGGATCCAAGGGGCGCAAAAGGCGCCCCTACTGGCCTTTCCACCTATTAGCCATCTTGCGTAGAAAAAGTGGAGGCAAAAAAAAAGGAAAATGCTTCAAAGTGTGTGAAATATAGCACCATTTTACATCTAAGCGCTCTTCCCAAAGCAAAAATTTTCCAACGGGGAGGGGCCTTCCCTCACCTTAAACCCTCCACCAGGACAGCGATCAATCAAACTTTGCGCCCCCTTTATTGAAAATTCCTAGATATGAGTTCGAGTTTTGGCCAAAGATAAAACCGTTTAGCATCTAAGTCACCTACATAAGCAGCAATCTCTCAAAGGGGAGAACAAGCCAGTGAGCCACAACTGGAAAAAAGGCCGTGGCCCGCCCGACTTAAACCAATTGGTAACAAACTGAGCCGTAAAACCTCATCTAACTAACTAACTAACTCAAAGGGGAGAAGTTCAATCCTCTGCCACTTAAAAATCATACCCTTTCCGCAGTACACCCAACAAAAATAACAAGTCACCTTGATATGTCAACAAATATGATCAGTTTGAAACTTGGCCAAAGATAGAACCATTTTGCAACTCAGCCCTTTGACGAACAAAAAGTTTTCAAAGGGCAGTCTCCCGTTAGACGCCTCTTCCAGAACGGTACCTCCATACTGAAGTGTCGACCCCCTTGCAAATTATCGTAGATACACATATGTGCTTACACCGACTTCTGGGTTTATCTTGGGTGGGATAACGATATCATCTCCTGTGGTGCCCTCAGATCATCAAATCCTGGCGGCGCCACTTTGGCTGTAAATGAAGATGCTGATTCTGTTTCTGAGTGGGACATAATGAGGCCTACAGCCATTTTAATGTCTGTTATTTTCACCAAATTGCACAAGTTCATAGAATAGAATAGAACAGAACAGAGCAGAGCACAGCAGAGCAGAGCACAGCAGAACAGAACAGAATAGCACTTTATTTGACCCAAACAAGGGAACTCAAATTGCCTGCAAACAGCTCAACAAGTAAAAGGTGAAAGCATTAATAAATAAAACACCAAGTAAAGAGCAAATACACTAATTAAATGAATGAATAAATTATTTAAATACAAGAACATAAAAGAAGGAATTTAACATAAAATATTAATAAATATAAAAGATCAATCTTACAGCGAATAAACTAAATAAATAGGCCCTAAATGGATAAATGATTAAAAAAAGTAAGAACATAAAAAGTAAGAATATATAAAATATTAATTAATATAAAAAGAACAATCACCCAGCAAATAAACTAAACAAAATAGGCCTAAATGAATAAATGATTAAAAATAAGAACATAAAAAGCAAGAATTTAACATAAAATACAATCGACAATATCAAAAATAATAAAGGGATTAATTTCTACTAAAAGCTGAATTATAAAATTTTATGGCACGTGGAACAAAGGAGGAGGGATGTCGGTTAGTTACAGCAAAAGGAACTCTCAAACGACCAGATCTAGAAATAATACAATCATTAAACACACAATGCAAAGGATGGCTGACGTCCTCTATAATTTCCCTCGATTTACTGGTAACTCCACTATTATACACACTTTCTACATCATGCAATGTCTCCCCGATTATCCTTCCTGCCCC
>WURT03068885.1:0-13536 GCA_009936505.3 Holothuria glaberrima
GGTCAATGCTTTGGTTGAATATGAACAGAGAACTGTACACTGCATAACGTAACAGCAATCGGGACAGAACTCTACAGGTGCGGTATGATGAATTTACTGGCCGCAACGTGTGGTGAGAGTTGATCCCAACACGAGTGCCTTCAAAATACCACAATGTGGCTGTATGGCCTATGCCGGCAGGTCAATGCTTTGATTGAATATATTGCCTTATAAACCCTTCAAATATCAAAGATTTTTGCAAACCTTTCCAAAGGTAACATAGTGAAATGTATTTGGTGTCAGGGAACTTAGGGACTAAATAAACGCCATACCAAATCCACATCAAAACAAGCTTGACTTCAAATTGCAAGGACTTGCCTATAACATGCACTACAATTCTGCGTATTTGCAAGCAAATGCAGTTCTAGTTAGTACATGGATATGTCATGTTGAGAGGAAGAACCCTATTGTTTTTGGTGGGGGTCAAAGGTCATTGCGATCACCAGAGGTTAAACTGCAAAAACCTTGTGAATGGCTTGTAATCATGATATCTCAAGATAGTAATGATGGACACATTTCATATTTGGTTTATAGATTTGTCATGTTGAGAGGAAGAACCCTATTGTTTTTGGTGGAGGTCAAAGGTTATTTGAAGTCACCAGAGGTCAAAGACCGAAAACCTTGTAACCAAGGTCAAAAACTTAAATTCTTTTCAACATGATACCAGGGTTGTAGCTACAGTGGTCGGCTCTAGCCAGTACTCAACTTGGCAGACCACCACAAAGAGACAAAAATACAGACACCGTCCACTACTAGCACATTGTAGGGACCACTCCTTTTGTCAGAGCTCAATAAAAAATTCATACTTTCACTGTGACAGTCTTCATTTTCCACAAAATGCTTAAACAATGAAAAACGTTTGCAGAGGAAGTCACATACTACAAGCAATTTTCAGCTTTACAAACCATTCATTTTTCATGTGGAAATCAAAGACACAACTCACAACAAGAATATTAACAAGCAGCATGAATATTGATTAAAAACGTGGGTTGGCTCCCTACACTCACTGGCTCGCAATGTGTGCCACCATCCTCAAATTAGCCACTACTTTTCCGAAACAACCACCACTCCAGTCTGTCTAGCTACAACCCCGCATGATACATAGAGGTGTGAAGGACAGAAGCTATTCATACTTTGTGTATAGATTTGTCATGTTGAGAGGAGGAACCGTTTTATTTTTGGTGGAGATGATAAGTCATTTGAGGTCAACATAGGTCAAAAAGTAAACATGACATTACATGAGAGGAGGCACAGACAAATCTCTTCTAAGACATTTTTTTTTTTTTCAATTTTTATTATTTAAATTTTGGTGGGGTTCAAAGGTCATGTGAGGTCAGCAGGAGTCAAATTGTGAACGCATCCTTAAAAAATGATGTAGTCAAGAAGTTTAAATCTGAGGGATCGGCATCCCCCTTTGGGTAAGGAATCACTAAGCCTGTGGGCTTTCTGGGTTTACTAAATCAATGATTGGACAGAAAAGACCTCATGCTGACCAGATTTGGCCTGAAGGCTCCCATTCGAGTCTAAGTTAAGTACTCTGTAGATTTAAAGACACACACTCATCACCCAAACGTATCATTTTAGTGTTGGGATATCACAATTTTCAGTTCGTGACTGCTCTTTGGTTTGAAAATTCAAAAGATGCAGTTAGTAGCTCACATTCCACACAATGCAGAGCGAGTGCTTGGGTTACTCATTATAGCCTTGTATGCTTACCAGGACATGGCCATAATCAATTAAATAGGTTTGTGTCTGCATAAGGAGGAGCTTTATACAGTTATGGGAGGAGCTACAAGTTGCTTAGTTGGAAGAATTGGAGCTGTCTGGGATGACAGGATTCGCCCTTTAATCTATGTGATCTTTATGTTTCAGTTCAGACAGCTTGTGATTCCAGTCCCTGTCAGAATGGAGCAACATGTGTCTCTACTGGATCCACACAATTTTGTTGTCACTGCCAGGCTTTTTTCTCAGGCACCAGGTGTGAGCTGAGTAAGTACCATTATTCAGGATTTGTATTTTCATGGAAAATATTGGAACTGTCCTGGAAAGTCTTGTAATAATCATGAAATTTTGTCATTCTGTGTAGGGGTAACAGAAATTGATATTTCAAGAAAACTTAATGAAATTTGCACAACTATCACTTAGTGATGCATACTATTTGCCCACTGCTGTGTAACGTTGAACCCAGGTCATGCTGTAAAGTGTCTCCTGAAATTGTTGAAATTAAAGTGGGTGGGTAGGGAAATTTGGAACTACCTGGTTGAGGATGATAGGCGATTAGGTGTGGCTGCCTTTACTTCATTACAGCATAATGAAGGGTCAGTTTGTTTTAAAAAGACTAATTAGGGGGAAAATCTGTAAGAATTGGTCATAGACACCTATAATTTCGTCAAAGAAAAGTTGTGAAATTTCACATTTGGATTTCTGCATGAATCATAAAATTTGTTCCGAGGCATTACTGCACTGAAGTGTAATGACTTTGGAGAAAGGTTGTCAGGATAGTCTTTTTGTCAGATCATGGAAATCAGGGAAAGTGAAAGTTCCTCTTTTCTTTCAGGGAAACTTTAATCATTTAATACTACCCAACTCAGGGGAACATGAAGAATTTGAGTGGATAAGGAGGGAAAATGCAAACTGTCAAAGTTTCTTTAGCGCAAGGGTGGGGAACCATTTCATCTGGCCCGCAAGGAAATTCATACATACAAATACAGAATCACTTGAAAAGTAAAGGATAGTAATCTTTTAACCCATGGTGTCCACCGTTTATCCTGGTAATATCACTTTCCTGGTATTTCACATAAAACTGATGGGAAACGCAACCATTATATTACAAGGGAATTTTTATATTACTAAAACCCTAGTGTGCACGATGTAATGTGCCCATCATTTTGTGAGACATAAATTGGGTGCAGAATCCTTGTAACGTATGTCTAGTGGTAATCTGATAATGGAAACCTTGCGTGGGAGGATACATAACATTGAAAGAATTGCACTGTCACATGTAGCCTGCAGGTCTCCTACAGTGCGAAACTCAGAGGGCACTTGATTTAATCCCAGAGGTACATTCGGGAAGGGGTAGAACTGTCCCTCCGAAGAGTGAAGTAGAGTAACGTTCAAAGTGGATAATTTTGCAATGCACTGTAAAGAGAAGATCAAAGTTGGTTTCAAATTGCCGTTTTTTTTTCAACAAGCTTTGCGCACTTTTCATATATGCTCATTCATCATTACTTTATTCGTAAGTAAAAAGTCAAATCATCACAAGGTTATTCTTCTGGTCTGTACGTGCAGCCTCCCACATTTAATGTCATTTAAAGACAGTGGATGAAGATATTATTGCCTACGAATTGTTATGAACTCTGGAGCCTTCGGGGGCTTCGCTATAGTTCCTGGCTTGGGCTTTGCCTTTTCCCATGAACCAGGCCTGTTTAGGGCCCCTTGGCGGGAGTGCGTATTATGAGGAACCTTGTTGCGCCCAGCAGCTGTCTGGCTGTCTGCGGCCCACCAGTGGATTGTAACTGTCAGAACGGCCCATCAGAGGAAAATGGTTCCTCCCCCACCCCCCTACTTTAGCTGTTTACCACTGAAAAGATGTCACTCAGTTCCATTCATTCAAAACAAGTGCAGCATTTCTTGTTACAAATTTGTTTGTAGCTTCTTTGACAAAAAAGCATTGTGGTAACTTGTGATTGTAAAGCAATTCCATTTGCTCACCCTTCATTCTGGCTGTGGGCATGAAGAATTCAAGAAAGGAGATATTTGATAGTTGTCTCAGAAGAGCAATAGTGAGGCAGTGTCTTTTAAATTCCTGAAGGTTGATTACATAGCCAAAAAGCGATTGAAAAATTTATGCCATTCAAACAGAGTACCTTTGATCTAGCCCCAGAGGGTGAAGGGTTCATTGTAACTGTATAAATATACTGCTTTAAAGTTTGTTTTTTTTTTCTTCTTGTACTGTACTAGCCTGTGGTGCTCTCCATTGTAAACTGACACTAGCTAAAATGTAGTTTGAGTTTGTCTGGGGCTGCTAGCTTGCATATATATGTGGAACCCTGAATTGAGTGGTATTTAACCCTTTCACAGCCAGATACTTGATAGTACGTATCAAGTTAATGTACCGTTCACAACCACTTACAAAGCATTACGTATCCAACCTACTATGCTTAAAAAGGACCAAACGAGCTATAAAAATACCCCCAGAAGTCGGGGTGACCTTCTGAATAGCTTTTACGCATAATTCGTGTGGATGGCGCTATTGGAATTTTTTTCGTAACTTTAACTATAGTAATGATATACAGAGCAAAAAAAATGGCAGCCTCCTTGGATTAGTCAGAATAAGCAGTGCGTATATTTTAATCAGCATAGGAAGTTCTGAAGGTGGCCTTGAAGAAAAAAAAAAAAAAAAAGACGTTGAAATTCATTCGTATGGTATGTCCTCGAACATTCTGGATCGTAATTGGGGCTCTGTCAATTGTCTGGATACCTTCCATTGCAAAATTTGCGATCTTGGGGTAGATGAAGATGATACATCAGTACAGGGACCAGTTTCGCGAATTTAGGCAATCGGCAGCCATTTTAAATTTGTTTGACCAAATTGCATTTTAAACAATGGTATCTGGTAGAGGAATGTACATTCTACAATTTTCATGTTCAGACCAACTTGGAATTCAGTTAAGGTAAAAAGTTATGTTACATTGCCAATATTGTCAAGAACAGTGTTCAGCTACCTGGCTGAAATGGGCACAGTAGGAAAATTGAGGCTGGCTGCGAAAGGGTTAAAACTTTGAAGGTGACAAAACAGACAAGTTTTCCATATCGCATTCCTATTAGGGCGGTAGTTCTCTTATAACTGGGTCTTTCCTAGGTGTAAATTCTGGTTTCTGGATAATTCCTTCCAGGACTCTTTCTAACCTGAAGAATTCTCCCCCTGCCCCTTCCCATCCTGCAGCTTTCCCCAGGACAATACCCTCACATATTTCCCATCTGGACAGTTTGCAGTCTGGACAGATGATAGTTTCCTCAGATATTTACCACCTAGGACAATTCCAATTTCTTTTTTTTTTTTTTTTTTTTGGTGGGGGAAGTTGTCTGAGAAAATTGTCATGGGTGGGAATTGTATGGAGGACAATGTCGGTGACTCAGTGTTGGAAACTGTCTTTTCAAACAAGTTAAGGTAGCATTTGACCAGTTACTAAATTAAAGAAACGGGACACATTGCATTATTTGAAATAAAACATATCAAAACAGCAATATATTTTTGCGTTCTGGTTCTTGTGAATGATAAGAGTGGTACACTTCAAAGTTGATGTGGAATTTCAATTTGTAAAGATCTCAGTTGGGATTGCTTTTAAGAGAGGTCAAAGGTCATTTGAGGTCACCAGCTGGCAAAATGTAAAATCATTTGTAACCACATTATCTCAATAAGGGATACATAAAAAAACTTTGTCATACATTTACTTTATTGGTCACATAAGCCTACCATGATGTCCTTATTGATTGCAAGAAAGATTTAAACTTTTATACACTCATTCCTACTCCATCTCTCAACTTGGCAAGGAATCACTATGCCTCTTGGCATTCTTGTTCCTTTAAAGAAGGGATTAATGATGTAAAAAATCCATAGAAGCAGTATTCGCGCTAGGGCACAAAATTGTGTGAATCCCGCTTTTGTCTTCTGAATCCTGCACTTAAATAAATCTAATGCGAGAAAGTCCCATACACTTCTCCACAGCTGAGATCGTAATAAAATTATAATACACACAATAAATTGCAAATGAATCTTTACCAAGTGACAACTCCCTCTTTGATTTTGCAAATCCCTCCCAAATAAAATTCTAAGACAGGAAATTTCCTCCCAGGTTCAATTTCTTAGCGCTACCACTGATACGAAGACTTGATGGCTAGTGTAGAATAGTCCTCAAGGTTTCATATATTGTAGTTTCTACTATACTTAGTTTGTGTGGCTTTGCAGAATTAGCATATAACAGACACGATAACTGTCATGCACTAATATACTTTTAAGTGTGACCACTTGCTACAGAACTGTAATCAGAAACAATAATTATTATGGTATGGGATTCATTATGGTTTCCTGGTGTCACTGGGGATTTAGCCTTTTGAAGCCTACTTAGTTAGGCCTTCTTGATTTATGTTGTATTGACAAATAGAAGAGGAAAGGGCTACAGTGCAAATAGCATTTTGTTTTTCCTGAAAAACTCTTTCATAAGTATACCCAACTAAGCCTGTAGCCAGAAAGAGTACTGAATGGGGAGGGGGATATAGTTCCCAGGGAGGAATATTTTAGAAGAGCGACATATGATATGTTATTTACTGTACCAAGATAGTTTTAAGGCTTTATAAGTTTTAACTTGGGGATTTTTTCTCAAATGTTGTTGGGGGCAAAAAATTTTCTAGGGTGTGGGTCGGCATCCCCCTCCTAGGCTTGAAAGTTTTGAAGCTTTACTACTATTCCATGGGGGACTTATACTTATTCAACCTGCCTGAAGGATATTTGCACTAGCCTCCATAGGCTGTTACAACTACACATTTTGCACTAGTCCATGGGACTTTTCATGGTTAACTGTTACTAGCTGGTGTGTGGTTTAAGCTAGCCCCGTACTAGCAGACTTCTGTATGTATGGAGTCCTGCCCTCTTTGGTTAAGAACCTTCCTGTCAGCTACAATCATGCTAAGCAATTTTGTGTAAAAATGTACAGGAGAATTGAACATGTTGAGACCTTGAAAAAATAGTAAAATACCTTAAAGCCGGGAATTTTATGTCCAGAAGAGATTGGGATACCACGTGCATCACAATTTATGTCATCATATCTGCCGTACAGTATGTGTGTCATGCATCTGTTTTAGTTTTACTAATACAAGTAATAGCTAGGAATGCGTACTATACTTAACATGTCTGTAACATTCTTGTGATCTTACTGTAGTCAGAAGGACCATGAACATGTGTTACCTAGGATACTGAAGAAATATTATAGAGCCTCATCTCTCTTTCACCCCCAGTCAGAAACTATTGTTTCTTGTGTTGCTATAGTCAGGGCTCGATTTTAACAGTCGTCCGGTCGCCCATGATGACCAAAATTTCTGAGGGACAACCAAAAATGGTGGGTTGGTTGTCCATCGAAAAAACCAAAGTTCATGCAACAAGTTAACAGACTACTTCTAGGGTTACTGCAAATTTCTTTGTGGACTACTGAATTTTCTTTTGGCACAACCAAAAAAGGCTGCCAGGTTGTCCAATGGATAACCATAAAATTTTCTTAAAATTGAGGCCTGCTAGTGTTGGTAACACTGTCTCAAACTGTTTTCATGAAGATGTTGGTAGTGTTTTTCTTTTATATTTGCAGAGGATGGCTTACAGGTTGGAGTTATCATTGCCATAATTGTGATTGGTGCTTTACTAGTGTTGTTCATGTTCATAGGGATTGTGGTACTAGTTTTGAAATGCAGGAAGAATGGTTTGTATATTCTTTTTATTTATTAAATGTAAATCTTAGGGAAAAAAGAGTTCTTCTACAATGCTTGTTCATAGATTTTCTCAAAATTCACAATTAACCTCCATTTGAAATTGAGTTGACCGAGTGTTGTTGTATGACTTACTTTGTCTGGTTTTCTTGACTAGTTGAAGTTAAGTGTGGTACTCTCTACGAGAATAATAAATATATATGTAGGACTTAAGGGGCAGTCTTGTCTGTGGCCTCTTTGAATAGCAAGAGGCCATGATGAATTCTGAAGATTGCATAGCAAGGCAGAAGATGAATGTAAAGTGCAAACCCACATACAAACCTTGTCATTGAAACCATACATATTAAGCTTGGCCAACTCAAATAATTTGGATTTGGGTACCCATGTCCCTACTAATTATGACTGAATGGATTCACTAGTACTGTTACATATTTGGCACAAATAATAGTGAAGGTCAGTGATCTGGAACACACACAGTGAAGTGAGTGCACCCCCAACCCTAGCTCAGGAAAACTTCGGAGATGGCATCATAATTGATACAGGAATATGTATGTACCTCAGGAGCTATAAATGTTCAGTTACTAGCCTACCAAATGAGTCATGGGCAGCAATGTTCCCCCAGTATCTGAGAAATCACCCTTTGATTTTCACGGAGTGGCCAATCAAAGAGGAATCTTGTGATGTTCATACACAAGAAACCATCCAGTTTTGGTACAATAGGCTACTTCATGAAAACCTGAAAAAGAACACACATGCAAATTCCTTGCAAAGACAGGCAAGGAATCTATGCGTGTGTGTGTGTATGTTTGTGTGTGTTTGTGACACTTTGCTTGCTAACACAGTATCTCAAGAGGGAAAACTGACTGTTCACAAACTTGGTAGATAGATGCCCCATATAAAGAGGAAGGACCGTATTGTTTTTGGTTGGGGTCAAAGGTCATCTGGGATCTCTGGGGTCAAACACTGAAAACCTTGTTAACGTGATATCTTGAGGTAGGAAGCTTGGATGGATTTCATACGTAGAATGTAGATGCGTTAGGGTGAGAGGAAGAACCTTATTGTTTTTTGGTGGGGGGTCAAAGGTTATCTGGGGTCACTGGGGGTCAGACTTTGAAAACCTTGTTAACATAATATCTCAAGGTAGGAAGCTTGGATGAATTTCATACTTAGTATGTAGATGCATTATGGTAAAAGGAGGAACTGTTGTTTTTAGTGGGGGTCAGAGGTCACCTGGGGTCACCAGGGTCAAACTTTGAAAACCTTGTTAACACCATATCTTGATATAGAAAGCTTGGATGAATCTCGTACTTATTGTGTAGATGCATTATATGGTAAGTCAAAGTATCCTGTTGTTTGTGGTGGAGGTCAAAGGTCATTTAGGGTCACAGGGGTTCAAACTCTGAAAATATTTTTGACATGATATCTCACAGTTTGAATACATTTCATACTTAGTATGTGGATGCATTACAGTAAGAATAAAAATTCTATTTTTTTTTTTTTTTTGTGGAGGTCTAAGGTCATTCGGGGTCACCAGGGATCAAACTCTGAAAACCTTGTAAACAGTATATCTTGAGATAGGAAGCTTGGAAAGATTTCATAGTATGCAAATGTGTTATGGTGGAGGTTAGAGGTCACCTGGGGTCTCCATGGTCAAATGCTGAAAACCAGGATCTTTATCTGGGGTCACCAAATGTCAAAAAGCAAAATTTCCCAAGAATTCCCAAGATTTTATCTGGGTCACCACAGATTAAAATAGCAAATATCTTAAGATTGTTATCTGGGGTTACTTTGCCAGGGTTACCCAGAGGTCAAAAAGGAAAATTTCCCGAAATTTTTTTTAAAGATCTTTATCTGAGGCACCACAGGTCAAAAAGCAAAATTTTGTAAGAATTCACCATATTATCATCTGGGGTCTCCAAAGGTCAAATGCAAATAATCCCAAGATCAAATAATAACACAAAACCATGTTTTTCCAACAGGTTAAGATAGCATTTGACCAGTGACTGAAAGAAATGGGATAACATGAGATTATTTGGAACAAAACATACATCATCGAAACCACAATGCATTTTTGAATTCTTTTTCTTTATTTATTTTCTTAAAGTGTATAAGCACTAGAAAAGAATGGATGCCGTGGGAAGAAGTATTTTGTGATTTGAATTTATGCTAGTGACATCAGATTTTTTGATATTTGTCATAAAAATTGATAATAATTTTTATTGTTCTGTTCCTTCTATGTACAGCAACAGAGAGACAGAAAAAACAGATTGAGCAACAGCGCCAAATTGAGCTTAATGGGAATGCACCAACAGCTTAGTTCTTTTCATTCCTGATTTCTTCTGTTTTTGATTGTAATGTTGTTGGCATAATGTGGAATTGTTTTTTCATGATTGCAATATATAGTAATATTTTAAGAATGCCCAATTTTGAAGACAAGAAGTAAAAAATCATATGGACTGTTGCATTGACATAAGAGGGGGTGAATATTTAAAACTGTTAGTTGTATAGAGATCTTGTCACAATTGGATTTATTCAAAATTAAGAAGGAAATATTAGTTTTATGTTTAACATTTTATGAGAATCATGTGCAAAATGTGTAGGAATGGCAACAAATGCTATTCAATGCCCTTTGTATTGTTCCTAAGAGAAGTCTTTTATCTTTGAAAAATTTATTCCACATTGCTTGAATATCACAACTATGAGGAAAGCTAATCCCTCATGGGTTACGATTGGGTGGCGTGAAGTGATATTAAAGCAATAGTTGGTTTCTTTTTGTTTTAATCAATTTATATGGTTATTCCCAAGAGAATATTATGAAGGTTGTGGAATTATCAAAAGGCATTAAACAGTAAATCTCTGCCATCATACAAAACAGGTAACAAGTTTTTCCCTCTAAGAGGCTGCAGTTCATACTCCACTTCTTTTAACACAGGAAGGAAAGGGAAAGTGGCTAAAATAATCTACTATAGTATTTCAATGTATGTATTCTAAACTGTTAATGCCTTTTGAAGCTTTGCTAAGTATTCATACCAGCAGTGGTCAAATCTGTAAGAACAATGGACTGCAGGATCAATAGGCTGTAAGAACAGTGGGCTATAGGACCAATAGCTGTGGTGTTCTATAGCATGGTGGGCCCAAAATTGATGCACCTAAGCAGTTTCAAAGCCAATATTTAGAATAAAATAAATCCAAACACTCTCCTGTTTGCCTTTTTCAAATGTGTAGTAACTTATGGATGCATTGCTACCCACAGTTCTCCTACTCCGATTCAAAAAATTAGTAAAAGAATGCTTGATTTGACTTAAATTGTCTTTGATGTCAGTCTCTTAACAGCACCGAAAGTGACGCATTAACAGTATGTGCATTGTGCAACCATTTTCATTGACTTTGCACAGTTATGTACAGATGCCAATGTGTCAAGCTGTATGGCTCAGTCCTTGTATAGTCAGTCACATATCTCAGATGGTGGGGAAGCATTTAGTAGAGGTGCTGAGCAACAGAGTTCGCTCCGCAGGGAAGGCGCTTAGTTGCCTCCGGCCTGGTTGCCTCACATACAAGATCATGCAAAACTTGTTTAACTTGTTGACCTAACCTGCCTAAGAAAGATAGAGAGGTTGGTCAAGTTACAAAGTCTAATAACTTTATAACCTAGGTTGTGCACTCAGCACATCATATATTCGCAAGTACATCAGATGAAGCAGTACTTTGGGACAGTGCACACCAGGGCTAGGTAATTTTTGTTGTTTTTAGAGAGTATTATTTCCAAATGTTAAAAATACCAACAAGGGTGGGATGCAGTTATAAGAAGCTTGAAAAATAATCATTTGTAGGTATGTATGTACCTGAAATGGATTCATTATTGTGAAAAACAAAATGCTGGATAGGTTCAAAAACGTTAGGCTTGCTACAGTAACATTGATATGGCAATAGCAAGTAATTTTTGAAGGTGCATCAGTTACGGGCCGCACCAATTCTGTGCCTTTACTATACAGCTGTGCCCTAATATTCTGTAGAATCCAAGTGAATTGTCCAGGGTATAAAATGTATGCAGTCCAATATTTTGTGTATGTAATGGGAGAGGAAAGGGAAGCATGTTTGTGTGTTTTAGTATGTCCTTGATTTTGTGGAGGATAATATGTGTCTAGGGTTACTGCTGGGGGAACATAACTTGTGTGTAAGAGGGTGTGTCACTCTGTTGTTACACCACTGCCAATTGTCTTCCACCAGAGGTCATTCACTAAGAGAAGTCTTTCATCTTTGAAAAATTTGTTCCACATTGCTTGAATGTCACAACTATGGGGAAAGCTAATCCCCCATGGGTTACAATTGGGTGGCATGAAGTAATATTAAAGCAATGGTTGGTTTCTTTTTTTTTTTAAATCAGTTTATACATTTATTCAAGACAACGTAAAGATTGTGGCATTATCAAAAAGGCATTTAACAGAGTAAATCTCTGCAATCATCCAAAACAGAAGTATTAAATTTTGCCTCCTACAAGAGGCTGACATTTCTAACTTAAATTTCAAAAACATCTTATTCAAGCTATTTAAATACAGGAAGGACAGGGGAAGTGGCTAAAATATGCCACCTGTTTGATTATTGTAGTAACTTGATTGGTTAAAATGACTCAGTGTAATAATTACTAATGTTGTTGATTAGAGCAGGGAGCTGTTGTTTGGATGGAGATACATCGCTTTGAAGTGGGGTTGCGCCGCCAAGGTCACTCAGTAATCCGTCGCTTGTACCTTTCTTGACATTTCTATATGACTTTATTTAGGAAGTTATCACAAAAGGGATTTGTCATCTGCTACATCTACAGTAAGACTGGGGGTTTTCCTCCATTGCCACAACCTTGCCAGTCGTCAGGGAAATAAAAAAAAAATTGCACCTTTCGACGCTTGGTGACGCGCATGATAGTATGTCAGTTAGGTTTTATATCGAAATGTGAACTGGAATCTATATCTGAATACTTCAGGAAACTTCCGGAGACTTTTCTATTGTTGTAACAAAAGTTAGACTTCTACCCTGTCAACTCATTTGCATGCGGTATCTTGTAAAGGAAGGCGCTAACTCTATTCTTCTATTCCAATTTAACAGTCATTTCGAGTTTAATATCACCTGCTCTAAAGGTGTTGGCGGCACAAACCTACCCATTAAAGTATTGTTCTGTGCAGGCCACTTGTTAAAGGATTATGTGACTTGAATGATGTTGCTATTAAAGTGAATGATATCAAATTGGAGCCAACAAACAAAGGAATGAAATTCCCCTGCGCTAAATAAACGGCTTATCGTTGATAATCTCACCTCGATCTAGTGGGTCTTAAAGTATTAACATAAATTAAAGTGTTCGATATATCTCCATCCAAATAACAGCTCCCTGATTGGAGGACAAATTCACTTACTCCCATTTGATTTATGATACCCACTGCATCCTGCCCCAATTTTATGAACTCATGTTTTGTAATCATGTAACAATATTTTTATACTATGCATTAAATTCATGCAAGACACAGTCAACCTTTGGCCTGAACCTGTAACGGACATTCATTATTTATGAAATTTTATGAATGAAAGATTTCCCAAGAGTCCTCAAGATCTTAACCTGAGGTCACCACAGGCCAAAAAGCAAAATTTTTCAAGAATTCCCAAGATCTTCATCTAGGGTCACCATAGGTCAAAAAGCAAAAATTTTCAAGAATTTACTGGGGTCTGCAAAGGTCAAAATGCAAGAATTCCCAAGATCAAATATGGACACAAAACTGTATTTTCCAACACGTTAAGATAGCATTTTACCAGTGACTGAAAGAAATGGTTTAACATGGCATTATTGGGAATAAAGAATATATGCATCATCGAAGCCTCAATGCATTTTTGCATTCTGGTTAAATTATTTAATTTATCTACATTACAAAGCAGGCTATGCATGTGCAATCATGGTGCTTTTATTTAAAAGAAGGGTTCAAGCAAAAATTTACTTTTCATATGTGAAAGAGGAACTAAATCTATGCATTTTGGTGAAAC